>JAMKCH010016091.1:0-59726 GCA_023653785.1 Ophioderma brevispina
ATCCCTCCATTCATAGAAAACTCCGCTTCATCGACAGATGGAAAGTACTCGACAATAAATTTGCTTCCCTCTAAATGGTCGAAAGAATGCGCATGGATGGAAAGCCAATGCTATGTTCATGTAGTTAAGGAGGAGGGTAGAGAGCCCAAGGACCATTTATCATTGCACATATTGCCTTGCATTGGCTATACTCTGAAAACCTAGAAGTACAAGTAAATTAATTGATTTGCTGCGCAGCATTATTGTGCCTTAATACAAAACGCGCTCATACACTTAGTCGCAGTCTAAATCGCCCGCGCCGCGTTGAAGACAAAAAAAATCTTTACACATGATACACAAAATACCTGCGTCATGTAAGTCGACAAATACCAGACATTTGTTTGAGGACATGGGCACCGTGCATTTTCCCTTTATTGACACCTCTTTAATTGCCGATGATTTCGGTACTTCTCCACACTGACTCAGATGGTCGTCATGGGCTGAATAGAAGAAGGGTCTGCTAAATGCATCCTGAATAGCTTGCTAAGGCCTCCATGTTTCGTGGACTTTCGTGAACAGAAGCTAAGTTGTACTGTACAACCATTAGAGTATTTTGACTTGTAATTTGGAAAACAGCTAAAATACTGTAAATTTTCTGTTCAATTTTCCGCTTTGATGATTTAATTTAAAAGTGGCACGTGATTCTAATGTTAATGAGTTATCACAGTATTATACAAATTTTTAATTTATAAATTACTAAAATTTACAGGAGGAAAAATACTGTAAAAAATTTTACCAGAAAATCTGGCATCCATTCTGCAACAATCCGGGGTAAAAAAATACAGCTTTTACAGCATTTTAGTCAAATTTTATATTTCAAATAATATTTTCCAACAAATGTAGATTTTACAGTACATGCACGGTAAAAATTTGTTGATAGTGTTACAGCCCCCAAGAATTAGCAATGCCTTTTTTATTTCACTTTGAGCAAGATTAAGTCATATAAATTAGCAAATAAATATTTATAATTAGTCTAAGTAATACAATATGGGCATATACCTGGTTTGTGTGAATAACTGGTTTGTGATGTAGCAATTAGAATTCAGAGAACCGCGGAGATTGTTCTGGAATTTACTTGAGCTAGGAGATCAGACTAGCCTAACTCAAGGTGATATGTTGTCTGGCTATAGATGGCGCCCTACTGTATCTAAAGGCACAGTGCTGTGTGTGGGTTTGGAATGGCTATGAACATTCTATATGGGAACATTGGAGCTGAATCCAGAATCCAGAATTATGATTTTGTAATGGACTATATTTAGCACCCATGCCTCATATAGAGAGGGACCGATCTTCTAGTATTGTTTGAGACGGATATTATAAAGCCCTGGTGAGAGAAGTTGAGCAGAGTATCACAACACATCATATCTCCAAGGAGAGGTTAATAAATCGTGCTCCAAGTTATTAACAGAGTTTCCAAGTTGACAGCGGACAGTAATCGCAGTCAAATATATTCTTCTGTAGCGGACATTGTCATAGTCTCATCCAGTAGTTTTTTGTATGAGTGTGTAGCCGTGTGCGGTTTCCGTATTTCGTGGCCTCGGAGTTCATCAAGGATAAACAAGCTACAGCATTTTGGACTTATATTTAGTCGCCTCCGAGCATCGGGAGTCATTAGGAGCTGGTTTCGTCAGTAAGGACAAGTCCCGTCCGTGGACACGTCCCACTATGGAAAATTGGAACGTTTTGCGTGGATATTCGCCAGGAACTCTTTGCAAGTTCGCGCATCTTAATAGTTAATCTTGCTGCAGCCGCGTCGCGGCACACACCAGGTAGTAAAGTTTAGTGTTCTGTAATTAACAACTTATATTTAGATTGATCTTTGATTATGAACCTAATTCGATGTTTGAATGAGATGATTTAAATCACACAATTCAAAATAAATACTTGTTCTAAATTTGTTATCAAGTTTCACAGTGTATGGTCTAGTTATTCAGGAGTTTAAATCCGTAGTTTGAGGTTGGTTTTGGCCTTGGTCAAGGTGACTAACAAAATATTGGGGGCTTGCGAGTCCGGGGAAATTACACTTGTAAAATATACAGTTAAAATATTTGAAAAAATTTTGATTGTGTGTTTAACTTGATATCTGTGTTTATACACTATGGCATTTAACGCAGAAGCGTTAGAAGAAGGTTTGTCAAAGATGTTTACGTGGGAGAAGTTTGATGTGCTCAAATAGCCGGACTTAATGGATTGGGCCAAAGTATTATGGGATGGAAGTTAGGCATTCCATGAGGCCAGGAGGAAACATTTTAATTAAAACCGGTTAATAACCTGTCTTGTTGAGGAAGATATTCTAGATGAGGGATGGTTTGAAAAACATAGTGGAAATTCAGGATTGAGTCAGGATAGTGCTCTGAAATTGAAACAGATGGAAATGCAAAAGCAAATAGGAAATGGCCCACTAGAACTGCAAGAGGAAAGAAAACAAGACAAAAGAAAGGAAAGGCAAACAAAGTACAATTAGAGAAGGAGAAACTTGAATTAGAAAAAGGCTCTGAAAAAACAACAGAACTAGATGCCAAATTGCAAATGGAACACAAAGAAAAAGCGGACGGGAAGATTAAAATGGAACAGAAAGAAAAAGAAGACAGATTACAAATGGACGGAAAGAAGGAAGTTGAAGAAAATGAAGCCAAAACAAAATCCCCTTAGAAACAAGAAAAAGTTAGAAAAAGCATCAGCTCTCCTCACATCAGGATTTGATGCCACCAAGAACATTTTCAAATTAGTTCCAAACATTTAGGGAAAACAGAAGTTGGACAAGTATTTTTTGCACTTCGAGAAATTGCCGAAAGCATGAAGTGGCCTAAAGAGCAAATGGACAACATGCTTCAGACTGTGATTGGGAGCTATAGAGAGATCTACCTATCCCTATCAATTGATCAGTGCAGTGATTATAGAGTAGGTAAACGCAGTCTATTCTGTTAAGGCCTATGAATTAGTACCTGTGAGGATATAGGCAGAATTCGGACCGTGCGGAAAAACTTGCAGATAAAACTCATGTTGAGTTTGCTAGAGTTTCAGGAACAAATGTTGGAAGGGGGCTCACGTCCCAGGAAAGTGAAACAAGATGATTTCAATCAATTTAGGCAGTTGGTTTTAAATTGAGCAATTAAGCCGTGCATTTCAGCCGACATTTTAAAACTCATTTGGATGAACGCGTATCAAAGATGTGGAAAAAAATGCAGCAGCAGCAACAATAGCAGATGATTACGCCCCTCACACATAAGTTGAGTCCCAGCAATAGTACGCCGCCGCCTGGGCCTAATAAGTCAATGTCAGAATTACAAGAGTTTAATGCAAATACCTATAGGCCTTACCAAAACCAAAGTTAGAGTAGATCATTCCAAAGTCCCATGGTTCTACTAAAGAAGGACGTTAAGTTAGGTAGGTTCATCCAGTAAGGGGAGGAATAAGGTCCTTCTAGTGCCAAAACAAAGTAAGGGATATGGGTTTTAAAGTTACAGATTAATTGCCACATATGCAAGGATTCAGGTCATGTTAGGCAAGCTGTTGCGAAGTTGATGGGAAAGCAGATGGCCATGAAGCAGGAAGTCGGCCTCCAAAGGTTGTGATGGTCCCTTAGACCACAGGTTTAGTTCACAGAGGCTATTAAACGAAAGATATTGAGTCTGAGAAAAATGTTAGGGAAGACTTTGAACATTTGTTTTGGACGGTTCAGTGTCGCTTGATGGTTACAAAGTGGATCAAAATCCTATAAAGATCATGCGTGACACATGTTGTGCCAGTCAGTAATTTGGAGGGGTCTTGCCCCTTTAGTGAAGTTTGAAGTTAGTGAACATGTGAGAATGCTTTGATCCAAGTATAGGTATGGATATTATTAGTGTCCCTCTTCACAAGGTGAATTTGAAGGTCTGATTTGGCTCAGGTAAAGTCATAGTTGGCGTCAGGCCTGAAACTTCCATCAAAGGTGATTTCATGTTATTAGGGAATGAGTTGGCAGGCGCGGAAGTACATCCCGGACCAATTGTTACCCACAAATCCCTGCACAGAAATAGTAGTGAGGATGAGAATAGTACAGTTTATCCAGCCTGTTCAGGACTAGAGTATGGGCTAGGAAAGCCAGCTTTGAAGCAAATAGTGCTAGGAAGAGGGAAGACCTTGTCCCAAATTTAGAATTAGAGGACACGTTCTGACAAAATTAGATGAACCAGGCCAATTCCCTCTTCAGGGAGAAGGTTCTCCAAACAAGAGTCAGGCATTGGGCACGTCCATAGTAGGGATAATGATGATGATCCCTTTGAGTCAGAACAAGTTAGTTCTTGAACAGGAGATTGATCCTGTAATCAAGAATCTTAGTCAAAGGGCAATAACCCTGCAGGAGTCTGAGGGATGTCTGTGTGTTTTTACAAACACAATGGTGTTCTGATGAGGAGGAAATGGAGGCCACCTTATGCTCCTGCAAATGACGAGGGAAGTTGTTCATTAGATAGTTGTTCCAAAGGTTGATCACAGGAAGTCATCAGATGCCATGATAGGTCCTATGGCAGTACATTTAGGAGTCAAGAGACAACGTGATGGATTTGAACCACTTTTGGTGGCCTACACTTCGTATGGATGTTTCTGAATACTGTGAATCTTGTCATACTTGTCAAAGTTGTGGGCAAGCCTAAACAGAAATTCCCGCCCGCTCCTCTGAAACCGATACCGGCCTTCGGAGAGCCATTTAGTAGGATCATAGTTGACAGTGTAGGACCTCTCCCTAGGACAAGTCGGGTAATCAGTACTACTTTACTATCAGTGTGCCCTCTATAGGGTCCCTGAAGCATACCCTTAGGAATAATAAGGATAAAACTGTTAGTGAAGGCTGGACCAAGTTCTTCACTTGTTAGGCCGACCTAAGTCCCAATTCAGTCAGATCAGGGTCAAATTGTACATTGGCTTATTTCAAACAAGTGTGTATGAGTTGGGGATAGAAACAGTATTGGTCCCGTGCCTACCATGGCGAGTCCCAAGGAGCTTTAGTGAGATTCCACCAAACTCTGAAGAATATGAGTAGGACTTACTGTTTGGAATTGAGAAGGACTGGGACGAGGGAGTTCAATTGTTGTGTTTGCTGCAAGGGAAGCGGTTCAGGAAACCTTTAGGTTTACAGTCCCTTTGACGGTTAGTTTCGACAGTACAGTTCGTGGTCCCTTGAAACTCCTAACGGAGAATGGTGAATGATGGAACTGACACCAACCTTTTGGACTAGTTTCCAAATTCAAGTATAGGAGCTCAATAGGCCAATGAAATTGCCAGGGGCAATTTGAAACAGCCCAGACCAAAAATGAAGAAAGAGAAGAGTGGTATGATCAAGATGCCAAGAGTAGGGTCTTTAGGCCAGTAGACCAAGTGTTAGTCTTGATTTACAATACCTGGGAACACACTGCAGGCCAGTTACCATGGTCCCTATACAGTAGAGGCACAAGAAATGAAGTTGCTACATAGTCAAAAACGCAAGATAGGCGTAAGAGTAGGGCAATTATGCCATGTAAATATGCTGAAGAGTATGTAGGTAGATTGATGATGGCATTGCAAAACCAATGTGCTCTGTAAGTCAACTGAGGAAAGTAAACATGATGACCAATCAGAATATGGAAGATGTTCAAAATCAAACAGTTGATGAAAGCAGCATTGACTATCCAAATCAAGTTGCAAAAATTCAGATGTGATAACATGATTTGGATACAAAACAGGCCATCTTTCAGAAAATCAGTGTGAAATCAAGCAGTTGTTTCATTAATTTGAAGATATTTTCCTGATGTCCCTAGCAGAACCCATGCTGCTTATCATGATGTTGCAGACTGTTGCCTTCGACTCTTGCGCAGAGCATGCGGTGCACCCATTAAAACAGCACCCTTACAGAGGAAATCCGATGAAGCAAAGAACCATCTCACAAAGAAGACCGAAAGTCGCCTCAGGACAGCGTTGGCAAATCAAATAATGAAGCAGAGCAAAAGTGTGAATGGGGTTCCCATGTATTTTTGGTTCCAAAACCTGATTGTTTCCAGTAGGGTTGTGACAGATTTCAGAAGGGTAAATCAAGGTTCAAAGCCGATCATTTCCAGACTCGTATTGATGACCTGCATTACAAAATTGGAAATTCAAAGTATCCGTCAGCACAGTTTGACTTTTAAAGGGGGTCATTGGCAGGTTTCCCCTTCTGACTGCAAAAGAATGAACATTTGCGGCTTTTGCACGCCGGATGGGCTTCAGTATCGGTTGGTTATGCCGTTCCGGTATGAAAAAAACGACCGGTGAACCTTCCAAAGAATGGTAAATCATATAGGTGCTGACATCATTAGAAGGTGTGAAGCTGTATGGTTGCTTGATTTGAGTGTGTTACAGTCAATCTTGGGAACACACATTGGGCAGCTCCATAACTTGTTTCAGAAGTTGTATGAAAACAATATTGCAGTCAATTTAGTTAAGATGTGAGTTTTTTTGCCATGCATATGTCAGCTTATTTATGGCACATGTGGTAGGTCAAGGCAAGGTCAAGGCTGGTCAAGGTAACGTTGATGAAGCAATTGAGAAGTTTCCCACACCTAGTACCAGGACAGAACTTCCGAGATTCTTAGGTATGGCGGATATTAAGGAAGTTTTGTCCAAAACTTTCAGATATTGCCAGGACTTTGACAAATTGGCTGGCCTAAAAATGTAAATTTTGTTTGGGTCACAGGAATGTGAATGATTGTTTCCAGAAAATCAAGCCATACTGATTAGTGAACCAGTGTCTGATGCACAGACTTTCTAGATATACCAATTCAAGTTGGTCCATAGATGCAATGTTGACATATGTGGTTTGGTGGAGTTCTTATGCAAGAGGAGAAGACGGAATAGACCAGCCTATTTCGTTATTTGCTCAAAGAAGTCTTATGTCAAGCACCAAAGAAATTAATCCTATTGAGAAGGAGGGCCTTGCTCTGATTTTGGCATTAGGGCATTTTGATGTATATTTGGGCACCACAGTGCACACAGGCTTGTTTTCACAGATCACAAACCCCTCAACCTCTGTCACAGGATGAAAAACAAGAATCTAGGTTAGTGAGGGGGAGTTGACATTTGCATAGAGTACCACCTAGACATCAGACACATCAAAGGGCCAAAGATGAATGTGCGGCTGATGCATTATCCAGAATAGTGTAGTTTAGTAGTTAGCAGAATACAATAATAGCTTTAAATGGGGAGTGTAACATTGTTGAATAAGTATGTATATGATGAAGTTTAAAAATATTAAGAGGCCTTAAATAGGTTACGAAAGTTTGCTTTTCATCAATACTGTTCTTTTTAAGGGGGATGGGTGTTTACTACGGGCCCAAAGAATTAGCAATGATTTATTTCACTTTGGCAAGATAAGCATAAATTAGCACATAAAAATATGCATAAATGTTAGTCTAAGTAATACAATCTGGGATATTATATCCTGGTTTGGTGGCATAATGGTGTGTATTTGTAGCGTAATTAATGATTCAAGAGGACGCGGACGGTAGAATGTTTCTGGATTTACTTGAGATAGGAGCGGTAAGAATAGCACGAACTCTAAGTGTGGTTGATATGTGTCTGGATATAGATGGCGCCCTATCTGTATCTAAGGCACCCCAGGCTTTGTGTGTGGGTGATGAGGCTTATGAATGATTGGATAATATGAATTAATATGGGGGGGGAAATTGGAGCTGAATATCCATGGAATTTATGATGTAATTAATGGACTATATTTAGCACATCATGACTCATATAGAGAGGACCAGATCCGATCTTATTGTTTGAGAGGATATTTAAAGCCCTGGTGAGAGACGATGGGGAGAGATCACAACATCACATTACTCCAAGGAGAGTGTTAATAACATCGGCTCATAGTTATGGCAGGAGTTTCACAATGTTGAAGTGGTGACAGTAATCTCCACAGTCTAGTACTATAATTCACATATATTGTGGACATTGTCATAGTAGTCTCAGCTCAAGCATTTCGTTCCATGTAGACGGGTTCGGTTTTGTATTCCGTGGGCCCCTGAGTTATACAGGATAAACAGCAATTTAACTTTGTGACTTTGTCTTTAGTTCGGAACCGAGCTTCGGTAGTCATAGAGCTGGTTTGTGTGTGTCAGTAAGGACCAGTCGTCCGTGGGACCACGTCCCACTTATTGGAAATTGGAGTTTTGCGCTGGTATATTCGCCAGGAATCTTTGCAAGTTCGGCATCTCAATGGTAATCTCGCTGCAGCCCGCTTCGCGGCACACATGACAGGTAGTAAGTTTAGTGACAGAAATTCATTATTAACGACTTTATATAGGATTTGATATTTGATTATTTGATACATAATCGAGTGTTTGAATGAGATTGGATTTTAGACAATCCCCAATGTAAATATCTACTTTGTTCTCAAATTTGTAATTCAAGTTCACAGTGTATTTTCTATTTATTTGTCCAGGAGCGTTTGGAATCCGTAGTTTTGAGGTGGTTTGATTGGGTCAAGGTGACCGTAACAATATTTATATATGTCTATATATTAATATATGTATATATATATTATATATATATATAGAAAGTATTATTATATATATATATGAATATTATATAGAGAATTACTTATCTATTTATAGATATAGAGATATTATATTATATATATAATTAGAGAGATTTATATATATATATATATTAGAGATATTTGATTATAATTATATTAGATATAGTTTATATATATATATATACATATATATATAGTTAGATGATATTTCTGGTCGCCTTTCACAAAGTATCAGATAGTGGTGGGACGGTGTGCACAGATTCAATGTGAGTGTGCATATA
Source organism: Ophioderma brevispina (assembly GCA_023653785.1). Taxonomy (NCBI): domain Eukaryota; kingdom Metazoa; phylum Echinodermata; class Ophiuroidea; order Amphilepidida; family Ophiodermatidae; genus Ophioderma; species Ophioderma brevispina. Next base: position 8,851 of record JAMKCH010016091.1, read on the forward strand.
TCTGATAAAATGGTGTAATGGGTTTCGTTACAAAGTACACTGTTATAATTTTGATTAATAAAAAAAAATTGTATGGAGCACTTGCACAATCACCCCTTTTATGGCCCCCAGCTGGAATTAAAGGTTACACAGGTGGTAAGATTTTTAAAAATGTTCCGATTGTGTTGAAAAATCACACCATTGCGATGTCTGTCTGGTTATCAAAGGATCCAAGACAAATAAGGTTATAGTTTATACCGTACCTTGTGTGCTTATAGTTGAGAATTATGGGCGTACAAAACTGCTAAATAAATGGTTGTAAAAAAATAATTTTTGGTTTGTACAGGGGTCAAAATTAAAGGTTGCTACAATTTTGTAAAAAATGTGGTTCCAATTGTTGGCTTAGCTCATATAATGAAAAGATATATATTGGATAAATTTTGACTATCTTCGTGTCTGGTTATTAACCAAATGTGCACGTTTGAGACTCTTGGTAGTCGCCCCTTTAATACATTGATGCGATGCTCGAGACATCCAGCAGGATCCATCTGACATCCCCACAAACCTAAGGATCAACGTGGGGACTTATAGGACATTTGGCTCTTGCTACATGGTGAACAGCATATCGGCTGCGGCTCGCTTTTAGATTAGATAGATATGTTATACCAAAATTGGCAAATAAATGTCAACAGCTATTGTTAGCTATTGGATGCTATTGACCTGTGACCTATTTTGTTGGATAACGTGAAAACTAAGCATAACAGATATGGCAAAATATTCCTTATTCAATCCTTTAAGCTCGGGAAACAATTTGCATCACATAATAACTGAATCAAAGCAACTTTTAATTTTTGACCCATGTACACAACCAAAATTGATTTTTCACCATTTTTACAGTTTTTACCCGGTAACTCCGGAACTATAAGCCATAAATAGTGTAAACTTTACCTTTTTGGAAATCTTGTACCAGACAAACACAATGGTGTGCTTTTTAACACATTCGGAACATTTTAAATTGTTGACCCCTGTATAACCTTGAAACCAAAGCTGAGGGCCATTAAGGGGTGTTGGCAAGTGCTTCCATCAATTTTATGGATTATCAAAATGCCTAATGTACTTGTGTGTAAAAATTCGCAATTTTATCCGGAAGCGCACACTCTTTCACTACAGTCCCCTGCTAAGAGTGCTTTACATTTATTCGGCTGCCACGAGAATATGTCAGCTGCCATACAAATGGCCCATGTAGTATACTCATACCTTAAAGCGGCGCTCATTGGACTATATTCATAACAGCTCCCCATTTTACACCCAATTGAAGAGAGGCAAGCAAAGGCAAAATGCCTCAGTGGGAATCGAATCCACGCCCTTCAGGTCATGAGTCGGTCGTTGTATCCACTGGACCACATATGCCCCTCGATATATTATAGATTATTACTAACTTAAACATATGTTCTCAATATGGTGGAATAATTGCAGGAATGTCTCGAAAATAATCGGAGATTCCAACTTGCACCATTTCATGCGGAAATACAAGTCGATAGGTGTATTTCTACATCTGGTAATACAACAAAATCAGAATAGAATACAAAACTGCCGCAGTTGCCCTTCACAAGTGAAACAACATGTACGTAAAAGACAACCTAAAATCATGGGTAGCGCTGATCGGAGTTACCTTTACAACATTTTTTGTCATGGGAACCATCAACAGCTTTGGAGTTTTATTGCCAGAATTAAAAGAACAACTTTCAAGCCACACTTGGATTGTTGGCTTTTTCGTGTCATTAATCCTTGGCTGGGGTTATAGTCTTGGTAAGTTGATTTAGTTTGGTTCATTTTTATATGTAAATCAGATGGATACACAAGTGTAAAATTACGTGCTTTGACAAAACTCTTTCTACTTGGATATATCATGGCACTAATTCAACGATTATCAATACTAATATATAGTAATCCCTTTGTGCATTAAAGCATTTTTAAGTTTTAAAAGGGTGGTTTCTAGTACGTATTTGACCATCGATTTTAATACAATATGCAATATTATAGAGCAGCAGGCCAGAAGGGTTTGATCAAACGAACGAGATACCAATATCTGAACACGGGAAAATTCAGAGAAAAGTATAATATTTGCTAATATGAATGTCTGCCGGAGACCCGCTGCTGCGTGTGGCCCCAGGAGAGGGATGAAATTACTGTGGGGGTCAAATATCTGAACTGCTCTAAATCTAATGAAATATAGCTGAAATTATTCCTTAGGTGACCAGGAGTAAAAAAGTCAATTGGACCACACGTGTACGCGTGTGGTGCTTCCTTTCCAAGATATTTGGGGAAATAGGCTAAAGGTCATTTGTTTATTCAAGAAAGGTCACCCTTTGCAATACCCAGATCTCCACTCCACTGAGAGGGGGAGTTTCCGTAACCTGACCCATCTATGCTTTATTCCGTGAAGGGTTTCCGAATTCATGTGTGTCAGAAAAAAAAATGTGTCAGATGGGTCAGGTTACGGAAACTTCCCTGAGAGGGAGCCCGTCGGTGTGGTCGAAGTAAAGTGTACCGAAGCAGACGAAGTGGATTAATTGAACCGCGCGGAACCAGGCCGGGCAGAATAACGCATGCCAGTTGAGTATTGATTTCTACGCATCTTAAAATTGTTTGTACCTTGACTCCAAAGAAAAGTGTTGAGTTAAGCATAAAGGATGTCATTATAGTCAGAAGGAATTGTGGGCACAGGGTGGAAATGGAGTACAGACTTTTTGTATTGATCGATTTTTGTCAATGATGACCTAAGCTAATAATTTCTGGAGGGTGTGCAAAATTTCGTGCAGTGGCATTTTCTAGAAATCCAATATGGCCGCTATCACTCTCAAATTCATTCAAATGGCCATAATTTTATGCACTTGATCCAGGTTTTATTAGCACGAGGAATCTTTTGGACCGGTTATTGACGTGAATTGATCACAACATTACCATCAAATCCAATATGGCCACCCTAAAACTCAATATGCCCTGAAATCATTCAAGTGACCATAACTCATCAAGTATTTGTGATAGAGGCATAATTCTGCGCTCTATACCCAGTAGGAACTCATATCTGACATTTCAAGTGTGTTAGCAAGCTTACCAATCAAGATGGAAGCCAATATGACTGCCTTTTAAGATCTTTAAAACCTACGAATTGTCATATATTCATAATATACTGGCCGTCATTTTGAAATTTAAGTATGTTGTCTAAACAAATATACCAGATACGAGTTATTAATGCTCAAAGACATACATCTCATACTTTAATTTAAACTTTAATAATCATTTTGGGTGTTTTAACTAAATACGAAACAGATGTATCGTAAGATATAGGTTTTAAAGAAGGTAAAAAAGGCAGCCAAATTGGCCCCCATCTTAATTATGCATGTTAAAGAAACAGAAATTCCAGATAAGAATGTCAAATGGTCAAATACTTATCCCATACCTTAATTTACACCTTTATAATAATAATTAGTTGATGTAACTGCATATAATACACATATAATGTAGGTTTTACTATTTTTAAAGACGGCTCTATTGGCTGCCATCTTGAATTTTGAAAATATCCATTACAGACATGACAGAGAAATGCCAAATAAGGGGTTCTAGTGATCAAATACAATCGCATCTCATAAGTGTAAAGCATAAAGCATGCATATAGACACTGGAATCAAGCCTCTAAACTGCAAAATGTGCAGAACACTTGACGTGTCCGGATGCGTTGGAAATGTATTCTAGAGGTGTTAAAGTAACACTTGTAGAGTGTGATCAATTGTAACAGATTTTGAACACCTGCAGAACATATTTTAGGTGTTCAGCATGTATTCAAGTAGCGTAAATAGGTATAATGGAGGTGTTAAGATCATTTTAATAATTCCGAGAGCATATTTGACTTTTGAGCAGCCATATTGGATTTTTGCGGCAATGTAATGATAAAATTAATTACTTTACCAACACTTTCTCGTGCTTAAAACACCGGAGTACCGAGAAATATTTGGCTCTATCGGAAATACCTAAGGGATTTTGAGTGATTTTGGACATTGTAGCAGCCATATTGGATTTTCACAAATGTCACTGTAACAAATTTTGCACACCAAATTATTGGCTTAGGTCCTAATGAACTAAAATCTATCAATAGAAAAAGTCTGTACTCCATTTCCATCCTTCAGGCTATGTGCCTAAGCTTCCACCTGACTATTACTTGTTATTTAAATAAATCTTAAGTTCAGTCTTATGCATTTTACGCTGTTCTCTTCCTCTTTCTACTATTTCCGTCTCTATTCCTCATTTTTGCTTTTTCTCTTCTTTCTTTCTCGTTTTTCTTTCCTTTGTTTATTTTCTTGAGGGTCGTTGGGGTGTTCTACCCCACCCCCATGTCGACGGCCCTGTGAAAGCCCTTTTTTTAAAAAAGTTGGGTGTTTTTTGGAAATGAACTATTTTGAGAATAAGATCGAAAAAATGTAATTTTTCACACAAAAAGTAAGCATACACCGTTGTGTTAAAACCGACAGATAGTCGACGTGCAGGGGCGATTTCTCGTGAAGGGGAACCTTGTATTTAATTAAGCTTTAGATTAAGGGCGAACGAGTTTCTGATTTGTCTCGCTGCAGCTGCGGCTCGACATGGTAAGAAACTAGCAAGCGAAACATACCTCCAGACGACAAATTTGGCGAATTTCGCGAATTTGGCCATGGGATCAAAGGAAAAATTGTTCATTTTGATAACATACTTCGCAGAAGTAAACCATTTTCCCAATATAAATAATAATAGATATTATAATTACCATTTATTGGGTATGGCAATTGTAAAGGTTGCACATTTTCATGAAAATGAATAAAAGGCCATCTCAATTTCTTTTCTGAATATCAGTGATCAAGGGACTTACACTGTGCTGCATTGACTCAAACAAATAGTGGCGTTATTGATAAGTAAATCCACCTGGTATTCAGCGGACAAAGCACTTCAGACTCCCCTTTGTTTATTTGGAACTGCAGAGACATTGTTACTGTCCATGCAACTGAAAAGATGTCAGGCGTTATAGACTCGTTATCCCCGCCCAGTTAGGGTAGACGTTTCACATAGAAGCCCCAAGTACGCAAATGAGGCATTGTCATTGATTCCATCATGCTCTGTATGATGTTGTTAAAGAGACACTGGCACATTTGAAAAATAGTGCGCCCTCAAGATATTTCAAAATCGATATTTTCGCATGGTTGTAAGGCTTTTATATACACAAGCCCTCACCCGAAATGATTAAGACCAAATCAGCTTCCTTATGGGTAAACAGAACGATTTTATAATTTAACGTCGCCGGCGACGTTAAATTAAGCAGACGACGAAAATGGCGTTTAACACAAGAACACGCATCCGTATGCATGTTTCCCACGCTATGTACACTGTTTGATCGGTCTATAACCTTTGTGGTTTAATATCAGTGAGTACGAGTCAAAAATATTCATGTAATAAACACATTTGTTGATTAAAGTTATGGAAAACTTAAAAGTTGGCCTACAAATTACCTGGATGTCTTTATCCTCATATCAATGTCCCTATCTGTTTTGTGTATGTTATTTTTATGTGTAAAATATATCTCTGTTCTTCCAATGGCCTAGACTATCATTTGAGAGCAAATTGAAGAAATTTCATATTTTGTGAAAATGTGCCAGTGCCGCTTTAAGTAGCGCAGGACGGAATCAATGGCAATACCTCATTTGTATACTTGGGACTCCTATATGAAATGTCTACCCAGTTTGGATTGAGCTGACCTCGTTCGCGATTAAAATAAACTTTGAGGTTCTACTGAGAGTTCAATAATTTTGTATATTTCATCATTTATTGAAAAAAGAAACTAATGTGAACAAAAGTTATGGTGGATATGTTGCTTGCTAAGCTGTGACCTAACATCTTTGTGCAGAACCAAGATCCGGAACTTATTGCTGGACCTCATTTCTATTCAAAATACCACCATGTATTTAGAAAAAATACAAAAGAGGGGGTCTAGCGACCTATGCTAACAACACGGTAAATTGAATAGAAACGGGGTTACGCGGCAAGTTACTGTAATTATGTTTTTGTTTTTGCACAAAGATGGTAGGTCACAGTCTGCCAAACAACTTTCTTTCATGATTTTTTGTTCATCTTTGTTTCCTTTTCGGAAAAATTATGAAATATACGGTCAAAGTTAATTGAACGCACAGTAGAAGCCTAAGGTTTATTTATTCGTGAAAGAGGACAAGTATCTTGTGCTTTGCGTCATGAAAAATACCTCATGGGTGATGAGCACCTGAAATCTGTTCCAACTGTGTGGGTGATAACAATGGCTCTGTACTTCCAGATAAAATTGCTTTATCCTCTGCATATCGAGTGGATTTACTGGATATCAACAGTGCTATTATTTGCTCGAGTCAATGCAGCATGATGTACATCTACTGGTCACTGATATTTAGGAAAGAAATTGTGATGACATTTTATTCATTTTCAATCAAATGTGCAAATTTTGCACTTGACATACCCCATAGTATTGAAAGGTATAATTAGACAATAATAACTGCGCAGAATCAGTTACTTCGCCGATATACGTAACCAATGTCCTTATGCAAGCATCTTTCTCTCTTTGATCCCATGGAGTAAATGGTCTGTTTGAGCCGTTTATCTTGCTATGATTTAAATGCCATTTTTTTTCTAATTATTCAGTACCCTTTTGGATACATATCGTTTATAATTTTAAAAAGGCACAAAGGCCTAACTATTTTCTTTAATAAAACCACAAGATGCCCTTACTATTGTCTATCAGCAAGAGATAGTCCAGCGCGTAATCTACCGGAGATATTCGGTCTTTTGGTATTCAGCTGTATGTAATGTATTGAATACAAAAGCCCAATCCAATTGAAAATACGGTAATTGCATGTAGTATGTACCCACAGTGAAACCACAGGATTTATATCAATGAAAGAGTAGCGATGTGAAAAGCAAAAGAACAAAACATTCGTTAAAACACAGTCGCAGCTGCAGGCTAATTAATTGGTCTTGGCGCTTGAACGTATTGTATTAAATTTATATATTTAGCATAGGCAAAATCCACGCTCATTGTTGGTATCCCTAACATTATATTCTAACTTTAATTCAAGAATGTTGCCGGGGGGGGGGGGTTGTATTCAAAGCTGGATATGATGTACGGAGGTCCGGTAAGTACGTAATCCTGTTTCTAAAATTGAAAAAAAAAGTTGGTGTAAATTGAAACCAGTGTTTGAAAATTCTCAAGACTGGAAAAATATCGAAAGGCATTGTGGGAAAAATGGATGCGACCGTATCGATTGCGTGTAAACTTTCCCGTGTCTGCGGGCATCGAAGTACCCGACAAAAACGTTCAATTTTCTCACTAGGTTCTATAGGTTCAGACCCAATTACGATACATATCGTTAACGGACCCTCTGATCCAAAAATCTCCATAGAACGCCTTCGTTTTACGGAGATATTTGAGATTTAGTTTCATTTACACACATTCTCTATGACGGACTGATAACGTTAATATCTCAAGCAGTACCAATTTAGATAACATCTTTCGCAGTCTGTCACACAGACTACACCGTGGGAAATACTTACGGGACCGCCGTAAATATGATGCGTGAACATGGACTTCCGAAATGCACCCAAAACTAGTATTTCCACCGACTAAAAACGTACCCTAAACAAGCATTTTGTCTGTTTTTGCTACCATAAACAAGTCTTTTTGTCAGTTTTTGCTATCCTCCTAAACAAGCAAGCAATGCATTGTGTTGATAATATACCCTTATCATCTGGCTTTACTTCCAAATTACAATATTTTTGATGATTTTGATCTCGCGTACATCATAGTTTCAGGTTTACGAAAAAAAAAGAAACATTTGTTTCCGTATTTTGCTGTTTTTTACAAAAAAGATACCCTTTTTACGCGTTTTCTTGTTCACGCATCATATCCACCTTTGAATGCAAGTGCCCCCCGGGGAATGTTGACAGTATCATGTCTCTGGAATTCACCCTTGACCCGTAGAAATGCCATTCTTTGCCACTACAACTTTTATATTTTGAATCTCAGTCCCTGCTGGTTGGGCCACACAAATAACAAATAGGACCACACAAATAATAACAATAGGAGTCGGTGTAGAGTATTTCTTTTGTTTGTGCTGCCCACTGGTTTGAATTGAGGAAGCCACTTCTGCAAAAATAGTGGGCAGTACAAACAAAGAGACACAATAGATAATAATGAAAGGAAATATGGCTAGACGTATATAGGTGGATATCAAACAAACGCGTAATCATAGATATGTTTCTTAAACAGTAAAGGTGTTTGTGAAAATTTCATTTATTGGAACAATGCTCTTTGCATTGTTTTACTATAATAATATATTTAGTCTTTAATTTGTTAATTTCAGGTCTTTTAACAAGTGTATTGGTGAAGACATTTAATCCCCGGGTTGTATTCATCACGTGTGCTTTGATCTCAAATGTTGGTCTGATAGTCTGTGCATTTGCAACAAATATCTATTATCTTCTCGTGGGGATTATTCTTACAGGTAAGCACACATACCAATAGGAGGTATAGTGTTCTTCCCACAATGCAATTCTTCCAATACAATGTTTGCACTGGTTGTCACATTAATTTAAAGTTACCCAGTAGGGATCCATATTACAGCGTAAGGTTGCTGAATTTAAAGTGATTTTGTTAATTGGCTATACGGACGTAGGACGACACGAATAGGTGTTCTGTTGACTCAGCTTGTACGACAGACTGGGAATAGTTATAAGGGACTTAAAGTGACAGGATATTTTTTTAGGATACGGATTTCTCTCAAATTTCACTGGATCGGTTGTAGACCACCTTCCGAGAACGTTTCGAAGGTTAATTGGACAAACAGGCGCAAAAGAAAACCGCAAACCTTGTTTGAACTTGCCTGCTATCGTAATCGTTCCCCATAGAAAACCATGCTTTGACTTTCTGTCGTGCACGACAGAAACTACTAAATCATCATATTATTACATAAAGACGGCGTATTCGGCTTATTCACTTCAGGTGTGATCTAATACATTGGTAAGCATTCCAAAAATTGTAAAAAACCGGAGTTCGAGAAAAATTGGGGGCGCTTCTTCCTGGAAATCTCCTCATGTCTCTTTAATTCATTAACTGGGAAGGGAGGTGTTGTGCCGAAACACTCGGGTGAAGAAATACCCGGGTGCCAAAGTTCCCTCCTCTCAGAACTGCCGAAGAACCCGGGAATTCGGCAGAGGAGAAGGGAAGTGGAAAATAACGTGCTGTTGATGTGTAGAGCACGTGTTTACGCATTTTTCGTGATTTTATGGATAATTCTACAATGAAACTCATTAAAAATCAGGCTTTTGGCATTTAGGAACAATCATGTATGTAATAGTAGACGTAGATACGATCTTGTAACGCCTAAAGCACCCACATAGACCCCATGAAGAAGAATTCCCGCGTTCTTTTACCAAGGTAGCCGAATTCGGAAACAATGTATGCGTTTATGCATAGTATACATATGGATCCATTGTAAAGGTCCCCTTTATTGATTAGGAGGGCTATTAGGCCGGTTGCAACACGGGAGCTCACGAGTTAGGTTTAGGGTTGGGGTTATAGGGCCTATAGGACCTAGGGTTAAGATTAGGGTTAGGAATTAGGTTAGGGGTTGGTTATTAGGGTCCGCTGAGTACAAACATTGGGATTAGACCTATGTGATTTTCTACTTCACAAATAGGGGGTTTAATGTGATTTTATTTTTTTTTCTGATGGAGGGCGGTCATGTTAAATTTATTATTCAGTAAACCAAGCACCTATCTGCATATCATCAGTAAATCATATGATGTACCTAATTGTGTGTGTGGGATGGGTGTAGGAGTTCTATGCAATAGGGCCTATGTAACTTTACAATTAATGATAGTTATGCAATTTTCCAAACACATCTTTCAATTTCTCCTGTCCCCTCCCTTGTAAATAATGAACTGGCCCTAAAATTATTAGTTTAAAGCTAATCTTAACCTGTCGTACGAGCTGAGTCCCTGAACACCTATTTCGTGTCATCCTGTGTCCGTACAGCCAATTGACAAAATAACTTAGTTACATCCAACAACCGCCCGCTGTAATAAGGATCTCTCTCTGCCGAACACTGGGATAACCCATTGTTTCGGCAAGTAACCCTGTCGTTCGGCATGGTAATGACGTAGCCCGTATTTTCGGCATGAATAATTGCCGAAACACCGGGCGTTTCGTCAGATACCCCTGCCGTACGGCAAGGTCATCTGTCGTTCGGCATAGCCCAGTATTTCGGCACAGCAGAGGTGTTGTGCCGAAACATCCGGGTGCCGAAATACCCGGGTGCCGAACTTCCCTCCTCTGGGAACTGCCGAAGTACCAGGGCATTCGGCAGAGGAAAGGGAAATGGAAATGTATTGATGTATTGTGCACGTGATTTTATGGAACAAGCATGTATGTAATAGTAGACGATGTTATTATGCAATCTTGTAAAGCCAAAAGCACCCACAAAGACCCTATGAAGATGTGAAGATGAGTTTCCGCGTCCGTTCTTCCACTTGACAATTAAATATGGGGTTATGTGAGTTTATTTTCTTCTGATGGAGGGGTCATGTTAAAAATATTATTCAGTAAACCAAGCACCTATCTGGATATTTCTTAATAAAATATCAGCAGTAAATCCTATGATTATGTACCTAATTGTGTAGGATGGGGTGTAAAAATATGAGGTATCTACCGAAACGCCCGGAGTTTCGGCAAGTATTCATGCCGAAAATGCAGGCTACGTCAATACCCTGCCGAACGGCAGGGTTACTTGCCGAAACAATGGGTTAGCCCAGTAGTTCGGCACAGAGGGATCCTTATTACAGCGTGCGGTTGTTGGATGTAACTAAGTTATTATATCAACTGGCTATACGGACACAGGATGACTCGAAATAAGTGTTCAGTTGACTCAGCTCATACGACAGGCTAAGATTAGTTTTAAACTAACAATTTTAGGGCCCTTTCATTATTTACAAGGGGGACGGAGAAATTGAAAGATGTGTTCGGAAAATTACATAACCCCCAATGTAAAGTTACATAACCCCCCTACTCCATAACGGGTCGGTTAAAATTTTAACCAACATGTATTAACAGGTGAACAGTCCAACGTTGGGTAAATTTTTACCCATTTGTTGGGTAATATAGCAGATGATTGGGCATATTTTACCCAACAGTGGTCAGAATTTGCCCAATGCTAAAAATAATATGCACTACCCAACAAATGGGTAAACATTTACCCATTTGTTGGGCTGTTCACCTGGTTAAAATTTTAACCAATGTGCTGAGAGTGTACTGACTCATATTTACACCCCATCCCACACACACACACACACACACACACAAAATCACATAACCCCCTATTTGTCAAGTAGAAAATAATATAGATCTAATCCCCTATAATGTTTGTACTCACCGGACCCTAATAACCAAACCTTAGAGACACTGGCACATTTGAAAAATAGTGCGCCCTCTAGATTTTTCAAAATCGATATTTTTTCATGGTTATAAAGCTTTTATATACATTAGCCCTCACCAGAAATTATTGAGCCCAAATCAGCGCGCTTATGTCTAAAGAGAAAGATTTTATAATTAATGCCGCCGGCGACATTAATTCAGCAGACGACGCGGAAATGATGTTTTAACACAAAAAACTCATGCCAGAGTTGATTCTCATGGCATGCACCTTGTTTGACCGTTCTGTGATCAATGAGTACAGGTCTATGATATTCATGTGATAGACACATTTTGTTGATTAAAGTTATGGCAAACTTAAAAGTTAGCCTACACGTTACTTGGATGTCTTTATCTGCTTTTGGGTATGTATTTTTATGTGTAATATATATATATATATTTATTCTTCCAATGGCCTAGACTATCATTTGCGAGCAAATTGAAGAAATTTCGTATTTTCTGAAAATGTGCCAGTGCCGCTTTAACCTTAATCCTAACCCAAATCCATACATAAACGAGTTCTAGGCCTATAACTTTAAAATAGCCATTATCCTATCCGTTAAACTAACCCCTACTGCATAAACCAGATGTAAGCCCTAGCGTACCCTATCCCTAACACTAATCCATAGCCCTATCCCAACCCTAACCCTAATCTTAACCCTATATAACCCCAACCCTAACACTAAACCTAACCCGTGTTGCAACCTTAATAGCCTTCCTAATCAATAAAGGGGACCTTTACAATGAGAGCCATGTATATCAATGCATATAACGTATATATTGTTTCCGAATTCGGCTACCTTTCTAAACGGACGCGGGAACTCATCTTTATAGGGTCTATGTAGGTGCTTTTGGCTTTTCGGATTTTTTAAATGAGTTTCATTGTAGTTTTGTCCACAAAAATCACTAATAATGCCTAAACACATGCACTACACAACAACAGCACGTTATTTTCCACTTTCCTTCTCCTCTGACGAATGCCCCGGTACTTCGGCAGTTCCGAGAGGAGGGAAGTTCGGCACCCGGGTATTTCGGCACCCGGGTGTTTCGGCACAACAATTATTTACATATCAAAATGTTCAGAATGAACTGAATGACTTGAAATTTTTACCGGGGGTTATAGATAGCGCCCTCTCAAGAAGAAACCACCAGATATAGTTTGAAGCGTTCAGTAAAAAAAGTTGGATACCACACATATTTTGACCAAATTCATGAAAAATCAAAATAAATGACAGTGCGAATTCAAACAACAAAAATCGTGATTTTACATCACCATGAGGAAAAAAGATAATTTTTTAATTGTTTTTTTGTGGTGCTGAAACAGACCGATCGGAGGCTCCAAAATTTGATATAATTAATTTAGGATACATTTAAAACTCCATTATTTCCTTTTGAGTTAATTCAGTAAATGTAATGTTAATGATCATCATGGTTCGCTATGATTGCCCTGACTATATGTAGAAGTTCGAGAATTTGCTAAATGATAATCTGGTGGTTTTCTCACTCTACCGTATAATTCAATTTAATCGATGACACTTTGGTTTAAGAGGCTGCGGCGACTAATAAGTGACGGTCTCTTATACGCATACATGCCATACGACACAGGTGTCGTATGTACATCAATAGATTACTGATCACTGATTAAATCTTTATCTTCAGTATGTTGTGCCTTACATCATGACAAATAGCTCGTCAAATCGGGGAGGTTATAGCACCTGAAATATTTTCATCTTCACAGACAATAACAAAGGCTCTGCATTACGAGAACAAGACGGTTATGGGATTTTAATAATTTTAATTAGGAATTTTAATAATTTCTAATTAATTTTACACTAGGTTTTGTCTTGTCCCCTTGATGATATCACGACGGCGTAGATAGGCATTCCCCACCGACTACTCAGGAAAGGTACCGGACGTTGTTTGCAGAAAGAACCGGCATCAGGATTTGTAGCGCCATCAATAAAATTGGGCATGTTGAACATCGACAGTTCGTTGTGCATGATTGATCAGTATTGACCAATTAGGTTATACAAAACAGTTGGACATTCATATCATCAGCCTCTCTTATTAGGGAGTGATATCAGTGTTCTTTATCAGCTATAGTCATTCAAATCAAATAGTTCGTTCAATCACACTTCACATTGATACATGTTTGAAATTTTAAAACTTTTTTTTTTAATTTTTTTAATGGTTTAATTGTAAGGGACATATTGGCATACAAATGTTCAGACATAATGAATGGACCCTTATTGAAATTCAACTTCCTCAAAATTTTGAAAACAATTTGATGTTTACATTCTTCAAAAAAATTAAAACGGTAAAGTTTCGTCGAAGTTCGTGGCAAGTCCTACATTTTTTGTGACACAATTCAAAAGCATCAGACCAGGATTCAAATAGTGATTGTACTTCAGCTTGTAGTAAGATAGTGCTCTGGTCAATGAAGGTGTATTTTACGTAATGTAAACACCCAAATTGTTTTTTAAATCTGTCGAAGTTATTTCAGTAAGGATCCTTTTATTATGTCTGAATATTTAACGGTTTGTCTATATCTCTTTTGGCATCGGTCCAAGCCCAATATCTTCCCATGTCTTCCGCAGCCTGAGCGTCGAAGTCCCTCGCTAACAGACCATAGCCTCATCCCGCGTACAAGCGGTTTTTAACGCAAAAAATCTTCTTGGAACCAAGAGCGCCGAGAGGGCGATGCATTAGAAGACCTTCGCAGATGATGCGACTTGTGAAAATCATCAGTACGTACCGCCCCGCGATGGGAGGTTTTTTCCGGGTCGCAAAATACCAGCTCAGATTGGAGAAAATGAATTGAGGAGCAGCCTGAAATATTGAAGCATTTGAACAACCAACTCCTGTTCTTTTATGGGTATTTGTTAACAACGAGTTTCTTCTTCTTCTTCTTCATTGTGTTCCTCCCTTGGCTCTTGGGAGGCAGTGAGGAATGGTGCGAGAAATTGGCCCTCCTAGTAGAGCATTGGTCCGCACATTTTTGACCCCACAGAGACTTGTGGCTGTCCCCTTATTCTCAACAGTAAATTTGTCCCCACTACTTTCTCATTTCCCCTGTGATATTAGGCGCTAAAGATGTTTGGTTTGGATGACGAAAATATGTCCCATTTTGGTTTGGGGTCGACAATTTCATTTTTAACACTGTAACTCTAAGGGGGATTACAAAAGCACGTTTCTGGCTCTCACTTCAAAACGGGTTGAAATATCGCTCGAAACTTTACAGATGGGGTTGTTGGAGTAAAGCCCCATTCTACATAGACTACATCGGATCAATGTGTCAATACATGCCCCGCTTTAAGTTCGTTCTTGAACTTCAAGTGGTATTTATCTTTGGTGTTCAATTTACAATATCTCTGATTAGGGTGCATTAAGGAATGAATAAAAAAGAGGATTTAGCTTAGAACCGTCCCTAAAAAAAATTAAAATCAAAAATATCTCACAAACTTGGACGTTTATATTTTTAATTTTTAGTTTGATAGTAGGCCTATAGTGTTTTTGGGACAGTACGCAAAGGGGCTACATTATAATAAATCATATACTAATGCGAGTCAAGCCCGATACGAGACCAGGTGCGTATGCATTATTTTTATTATTGTTTAATTCGCGTACTTTATATAATAAGATAGAGAAAAAGCTTTAGCTTACCTAATGTTCCGATTTGGGTTCGGTATTCCTAAGCTTTCATTTGGCTGAAATGTTTTGCCGCTTATTTGTGGGGGACGGTGGGCCCTTCGAATAGTTTAGCTTTTCACACCTTAATATAGTTATTTTAATTTGAAATATTCCTGTGAAATTCAGAGGTCAGGTAAAGAATCCTCATTGACATTCGGTCTTTTAAGATAAACTATCAAAACCTAATATAAGCTATCTCGTGAGCTGTCCCCTTACCGAGTGCATCCCCCCAGGATCCTCCACTTGAACCATGGTTGTATTCTAATTGTCTAGTACAAACAGAAAAAATATTACCCTTTTAAACAAATTGGGGATGCATGCCCTATGGACGTCCTTTTTGATGACGTGCCACAAATTTTGGAGAAAATATGTTAATTTTCAATATTTGTTTTTCTTGCATATTCATAAAAGGAGCCCGATAATATATTTGTTAGTTATCTTCACCTCATTCCAAATCTTATTTCATTTCATTTTTAAATATCAGTTTTTTAATATATTTACCCCCTTGACTTATGTACAAAATAAAACGTTTAATAGCGATTTTCTCAATTTCTGATTTTCGGGGGTTGTTTTTTTGGACATGAAAAAAGCACATTTTTCTCTGACAAACAGACTTGTCTGTCAAACTCATTGAACCCTCGTCTACCTGAGCCTTGTTTGTAAACAAAACTCCCGAGGTTGGGGGGGGGGTGGTTTACCACCCCCCCCCCGGAGTTTACGTTACTGAACACCCGATTTCCCTGTAAATTTGGTTAACCAAAGGAGCTTAAGTGTTCTTCTTCTTATCCCATTGCTACCAAATAAGTTCCTAAATCCCAATTATGACGTCACCATGACGTCATAGTATGGGACAGTACGAAAGACTTAATATAGGGTGGAACATTGATAGTTCGCAATTTTAGGACTCAAAACCCCTTATTATAGCTCTAAAAATGAAAAAATGCTGTCCTTAGATAAAACTAGTCTTTCCATCAAGTAGAGTCCAAAACCGCCTGAAAACTGATTTTCCTAACCTTTTTTTTTTGTGTTTGGGCGAAAAATTGAATTTTTTCACTGTGTTTTGTCCCTATGCAATGGCCAGGTTTTATGCTGATATGCAAACTTTATGACGTCATTGTGACGTAAATGCTAGCATGTTGGTACTCATTGTGGTATCAATGGAAAGAGAGGACCATATCTATCTAGGGTAACCAAACCTCAAGTGGATCTGTTGATGTTCCTGTGTTGTGTTAGGCATTTGGTACTAGGATTCTCTTACCACCACAAACCCCCCATCCCCCCTAACCACACTTTGGGAATCCACCCTGTATCTTACCTATACCCCGGTGGATGTTTGTTTTGTGGGGTCAAAAGGAGCGGAACATGTCAATGGACACTTACATTAAATAATTTGGCAACCAAAAAAGGGGGTTTTTTTAGCAAGCGGGGAAAAAACCCTGAAGGGGAGGTGGGGTGTTAACCACCCCCCCCCCTTCGTTAAACTAGGGTACCCAATCCCTTTTTAAACTGTATTTTCTATGCATTAGGATGTACTGGAAGGCAAGAATATGAATGTTTTTTTCCCAAAATATAAATATTTTCGTAGAGCATATGGACGAAAAATGAATGACGTCATCAAATTGACCTTGGGGGTAAAAAAATCGAAATATTTTTTTTCCTTTTTTATGTTAGCCGAGCACCTTGCCAATCTTTATTGTCAAAGCATATTTAACCTTGAACCAAAACATAATAAAAATACCACTACATAGATGAGTAATAGGCCAAAACTGATCTATTTTTACATTGAGCCCGATGTAAAATCCTCATTAAAGTGGCCATTTTTCGAAAATGGTGATTTCAATTCAAATTGACTTTATGAGTGTTTAGAAGGCAGGACCACAGGGTGGTTACCACCGCTACCCCAACCCTCGAGAATTCGTTATTATGCATCCGATGCTTATGATTTTGATACCAGTGGATAGCTATATCCTCCTCTGTTCTTCCATTGCTCCAAAATAAGTACCAAATAAAGTACCAACATAACCTAGTGTGTGGCGTCACAATGCGTCATAATTCGGAGCCGGCACAATTGCATTTTTCCACAAAATTTTCGAAAAAATATTTTGCGGGCGAAAAAGAGGTAGCACTGGTCCGGATTTTCATGCGTTTCAGCTCTAACTGGATGACAATTGGACTAGTTCTCTTACAGAAACATGACTTTTAGAGCCTAATGTGCATACGTATTTATACAAAAATTACCAAAAATTATCTTTGGGTGGATACCACCGCCCCCTCTTACCCTTCGACTTTGACGGCATAACCTAACTCTGGTGAAGGTGCTAGCTTGCTTTGTTTTCGCTAAAATAACCAAAGGATGAGGGGTGATTACTTAAGAACTTTAACGAAAGCTTCCTGGCATTTCACCAATCGCATTAGGTTTCACTAGGGGTGGTGAATACCCCCGCACCTAATAAGACAGGGTTAACTTTTATCTAACCACATATCCAACGGGGTTGTTCCAATTCCTATAAACATCTAACAAGTACCCATGGTGGTCAATTGAAATCTGCTATGGGTGTCTATTCATATGATAAAGGTACCACCATACGTCTCAAGACGACATCACAATCCCAGAACCACAGATTTCCATTTTTCCCCGATATCCATTAAGATAGAACCAATTTCATTTGACAAAATGGATACACAAGAGTTTTTTTTTGACATGTGTTTGCTTTATATGAACGGAAATGGCTATTCTGATATTTAAGTAAGGTTTCATTCTTATATCGTTAAGACTTTTTTCGTAAGAAAAAAAAGTTGGAGGTAAATTTATATTACCCATCAATAGAAATGGTAGTAACGGTTTGTATATCTGGCAAAAATCTCTCATAAAATTACATATCAGGCGAAATAAACCTTTGTTTAAAATAAACTTTTCCATCAATTTTCGCGATGAGGAGCTCACACTACCTGTAGACACGATCTCCCAGCTTGTATTGTTTCAGTGATATCCTTGGGCCTAGACTTGCAAAACGCAGAGCTTAAGAATAATGCTAATGATTAATTCCGCGACATATCCACGGAAGTGCTCAAGGGCACCGCTAAAACCGCTTCAACCTGAGATGAATCTCATCTTCAACACAACAAGTAAACGACCAGGGAAGATTTAAGGAACGAAGTCCGAGTTTAAAAAAGCCCCGGTTAGAATCAGGAGGAAACCGAAGTCACGGAGAAAACCAGCGCGGACATGTATGGATCAACCACCAAATTTTTTTTATTAAAGAAACTTGGGAGTTATTTGGTGACAACGAGATGTACCATTTTCACAAACCTCAACCATCTTCAAGACTAACGATATATCTTCTTGGTTTCCCTCCCAGTTGATTATATGAGATTTGATCATCGCTTCAAGCGGGGCTATTCCTTATTTTGAGAGCAAATCACAATATGACAGGATCGATTCATTCCGGAGAAGTTATTAATTGCAAATTCGACACATCCTCGCATCCTCGCTTATTATTGGTAAAATAGCAATGGCATAATAATATAAATTAAAAACACAAAAAAACACCATAATTTTTAAAAATATGTAAGTCCAAAAAGATAGGACAACAATATACTTACGCCATCAGTGCTCTTCTATGTTTGTAAGTGAAATGTCAGCGTGCACCCCGTGCCCGTGTTGTAGGTTGTTTAAATGGCTTTCCAGCATTGGAACGAATATTTAAAACATCTTTTGCTTGAAATTTGACTTACCAATTCCAAATAATTACTTCTAAATTATAACAGGCCAAACTTGTTTCAATTCTGATAATGCCTTGTATGGCTCCACTATATGGAGGTGATACAGCAAAATGCTGAAAACTAATCCGACACTTTGTCTATATAATAACTGCGAGTCCCTTTAAGTGTCCTAGTATAGAAATGGCACGTAATAAAAGCGAACCACAAGAGAAATTGTAGATAGACTAAGAATATGATAAACAAAACTTACAGTGGGGCTGGGTCCTCCGACTCTCGCTAAAAGACTAATTCTAATCGTTACTGGTCAACAAAATGGAATGTATTAAATTTAACATAGCATGCATCAAATTTGGTGACCCACATTCGAGTAAATCTAAATAGTTTTACGTTTGATGGAAAAACAAAACGAAACATACATAATAAATTTACCTCACTCATTTCAATTGATTGTTTAATCATGCCGCTTCGTCTGAATCTCATCCTTTTCATCACTCTCAATGTTGGTCCTGATTTTCAGAATATCTAAATCGGAGCATCAGTTTTAATAACAGGCATCAATGTTGTCACGTGCAATGCAGATTTCTAGAGCAGAGGTCATTCCTACACCAAAGACGTAATCTTCGTGCGCAATAAACTCTTCCATTCCATCAAACAACACATCAGAAACAGAATATAAGAAGTCCTCTCTATTCTTGCCACTACTTTTGTGTAAACCGGGTACTTTGAAGCATCATTTTGTTTTACAATGCCAATAACCCTGAAAGCACTATAAACTACGTATAAACATATTTGTTGATGAACTAGAAGGTCAGTGCGGTACTGTGGAATATCAATTGTTAGGGGTAGAAATGCAACCGCGTTTCCTATTTCCGGCACTGTAAAGGGTTTCTTTTACCGATCACATCATAGAAGTCACCATTCAGTGAAAAATGGAAAATGCGGCCATTAATATTACTTTGCTCTAAATCTTTCGGAAACGACTGATCATTACGACTGTGTCCTTGATTGATGTCATGTTGAACTCTCTGATACCGGAGGATGAACGTTGTCCAGGCGTCTCTTGATATATTGTGGAAATTGAGATTGATATTGAATCGGATCAAGATCAGCCCGTGGCACTGCTCCAACCAATGTCGATAAACGGCATGAGATGAATAAGGTACATATCCCCGAACGTCCTTAGAGCTCATTAAATCATCTTTTGAAAAAAGTTAGGGAGTTTGAACCCCTGCCAGTGGACATTGGCACTATATTCTAACTAGAACAATAACGCTAGCTCCCTTTTTTTTTTTTTTTTTTTTTAATTTTTTAGGTTTTTTCTTTTTTTAATTTGGAATTGCATGTTTCTTTCCTTTTTTTTTCCTTAACTGTTAACACAACATCTTCTCTCAACAGTTGGGTTAAAATGTGTTAAGTAATCATGTATTACTATGTAAAATTTTGAAACCAGTTCATTTTAATTGTAGTCCTGTGGTGTGGAGATCGTACTTTAAGAAAAAACAATTGGAAGCTAATGAGGGTAACATATAGAATACACCGTGATCTTGTATCCAGATGATATGGTCTTGGTAGTCTGCATATGACCGCAATGTCATAAACCATGACAATTGAACGTTTTTGGTTTTTTTTGTCTTCCCTCTCCAAGTAGAAGTCATAATCCTGATGCACAAGCATTTGATCGCCAGCTTGGAACATTTCAACTCATTTTCAACATGCTCGGCTATCAGATGCTTTAAGGTAAGAGCATCGAACAATATTGGTTCCAATGCATGGACTGCCATTAAAGGATCTGTCAACCCAATTCTTCTCAAATGTATACGGGCACCATTCCTTATTTGAATTGCGGATCCTCCGCAATTCCAAAGATTTCACACTCTGTTCACATTAAAAGAAAAGTCTAATCCAAGGATGGGATCCCCCCTGTTTGTCATACATTTGCTAACAAATAAAAACAAGAAAACGCTTAACTGAAACCCCAAACGCTTCGTCGCCAAATATGGCAATTTATTTGCGCTTAGTTTAGAACTAACCCGACATACCACGTTCATGGAGATAGTGTGAAAGGTCCATCAATATTCCTGAGCAAGAGGGGGGGGGGGGGTTCAATTGGTTGTTTTTTCAAACTATTGGATATTCGTTAGGTGGTAACTGAAATTAAGATCAGAATAAGCATTGTCCTTTCATAAAAGCAAAAATGGCCAACAAACAAACGCGTTTGTAATATTTTTTAGGCTAACATTTAAACTTGACGTATTTTAGGTGAATAAGGGCAAATTTGGGAGGCCTAAGGGTAATGACGTCAAACGGTTGTATATATGATCGTAGTTATTTGATCACAATAAAAAGAAGAATATCCATAGCTAAACATTGTACTAAATCTATCACCATTGGGTTTTATTTTTTTGCATAATACTCCTGATGGTTAGACATATTACAGAAATCACCTTAGACGGTGATTAATCTTCAGCCTTAACAAAGGGGGGGGGGATTTACCACAGTAAATTTTCCTCCGGTGCAAATAAATGCCAAAAGTTTCATAAAAAAACTTCCAGGTATTGTTTTCTCATCCTTTCTGGTCATTTTAATAATCGAAAAAATTGAAGTGCCCCTTGCCGCGGGGTTAGGTTACCGCCATGTCTAAGGGTAGGGTGGTGGTTGCTACCCAATATGAATTTTTGCTACCTTTTTTGATTTCTTCATAGTAATGGCTCTAAAACTCTATGTTTTATTTAAATTTAACAATTAGAAAACTGAAAACCAATGAAAATCCGATATCCCTAACTTTAATTAGCGCAAAATTGGATTTTTCTGTTGAAAAGTACAATTTTGCAACTCGCCGAATTTGTGTACGGTATTTGACGCTATAACTAGGTATTTGGTTACTTTCGTATAAAAGCTTCCTAGGTAATCCTTCACATCATTCCTTTTCTGGTTATTTAGCGAAAACAAATGAAAACGAAGGGTTGCACCTTCACAAAAACACCGGTGTTTAGTAATGCCGTCGAAGTGGAAGGATAGAGGTTTGTGGTTGCCTGCCACCCAAAGAGAGTTTTGTACATTTTTTTTAATAAATATTATGGCATTATGGCTTCGAAAAAACTATGTTTCTGTAAGAACTCGTCAATTGTCAGCAGTTTGGTGCTGAAAACCGCATGAAAAGAATTCCGACATTCCCTACCTGCGTTTTTTAGCGCAAAAATAGATTTTTTGGAAAATTCTGTGGAAAATGCCATTTTCCGGGCTCACGGAATTTATGACGTCTTTGTGACCTCACACTAGGTAGTTGGTACTTATTTGGTACTTATGTTTGGTATCAATGGAAAGTAGAGGATCATAGCTATTCCCTGTATCAAATTCCAAGTAAGCATCGGATGCATCATAACGAATTCTCGAGTGGTAACCACCCCTTGTCCTGCCTTTCTAAAACTCATAGTCATTGAAATCACAATTTTCATAAAATGGGTATTTTAATTGGGGATTTACATATAGCTCAATGTAAACCTAGTTCATTTTTGGCTTATTACCATCTATGAGTGTTTAAAGGTTCCAATATGCTTTGAAATTAAAGATTGCAATGTCAGAGGCTAACATATTAAGGTAAAAATTCTTTCTAATTTTTTTTACCCCAAAACGGTCAATCTTGATGAAGTCATCATTTTTCGTCCATATGCTCGTCCTAAAAATATTTTGGAAATAAAACTTCATATTCTTGCTAAATCCATCCTAATGCATATAAAATTGTTAAAAGATGGTAAATGTCGAGGTCACAGGGAATGGGTGTGGGGAATAGGGTCATCGACAAATGAAGCCATTGTTCAAAACGGGAGGACTACTGGGGGGTACCGCAGCACATGGGTCACAGCAGGTTAGGATTGTGAGGGTAGGGGGGGGGGGAGGGGGGAGGAGGAAAGGAAGAAGGAAGGGGGGGGAGGGGGACAGAAAAAAAGAGGATCAAGAAGGGGGGGGGGCAAGGGAGGGGGAAGTCAGAAAGAACAAGAATTAGTTTGTGGTGGGCGGGGGAAATCTCGGCCGTAAAGCGATTTTCTTCTGTAATAAAAAGTTCACTAAGTCATAGGGAAAATATATTTAAAAACTGATAAAAAATGAAACAAAGTATCATTTTGCCGATGAGGTGGAGGACAATAACAAATATGCTTCGGGGCATCCGACTATGCAGAAATAAATACTTGAAATTTACATATTTTTCTCCAATTTTTAATTTTTTAGTTTTTTAAATTTATGTATGCTTCATTTTCCAATTTTGTTTAAAAGTTACAATCATTTTTCTGTTACTAACCATGTAGAAACAAACCATGTCAAAAGTCGGAGGATCCTGGGGGGATGCACGGTAAGGGGAGACAGCTCACGGGGTTAATAGGTCTAAACCGGGAGTGATGCCCGAACCTCTCCTGCCTCAAACGGCAGCATATTAGTATGAACCAAAACGTAATAACACATCGAAACTCGATGCAAGCAGTAAAATAATAGAAAAAGGTGAACGCGAATATAATATCGAAAGACTAATAAAAAAAAATAGCACAAAGAAAAAAAGACAGACTTAGATTAATATTTTAATAAACACATACTAGATTGCATGTCCTATGTGATCATGTAGCCACAGGTGATTGCTGTGGTGGTCGATACTCGCTGGTCACGCAACACTCAGAGATACGCGCTCAGCACGTTGCGTATTATTCTGTGTTTTTGTCGGCGCTATCGCACTAAGATGTCGCAGGGGTTCATTTTTTAAAAAAAAAAAAAAGGATTTTCGCATGAATTTCTCAAAAGGGACCTCGGTGACCCCATGTTTTTATTGTTTTATTAGAAAGCTGACATGAGTGCGCAACTTATATACAAAAATCACAACAAAATTATGGCTAAATTTTTAGCTATAACCCAAAATGTCCTCGAAAAAATGATTTTTCCATAGACTTATGTAGTTAATTTTGGCGAAAAATGTGTATTTTGTAATGGTTTTAGCTCAAAAGTGACATCGGTGACCCCCAATTTTTTTCTTGAATTTTTCATTCATATCGATGAAACCGTATTTATGCGAAGTTTTGAAAGGAAAATTATGGCGGGAAGTATATATGACCCAAACCCCTTAAGGGGTTTGCTGAGGTGGTTTTTGAGCGTGTCTTTGTTCGCCTATTAAAAAAACGCGATTATTTTGTATCAAGATAATCTGGTGTATTACATAGTGACGGATGTTGAATTTTTATCATTTTTACAAAATGAAGGGAAATGGTACTAAATACCAAAATCTTCAAACATGCCAAATACCGAACCTTGCAAGTACTTCATTAATTAATAATCTTAATTAGAAATTTTGCAATTTTGACGTATGTTGCATAACAGAGACTTTGGTGTATTACATAGTGACGGATGTTGAATCCTCTGTCAAAGAAGTGTGTACTTGATTTCCCACCAAGGATTTTTAAATACTTTTGTTAGTAAATATTCTCATCTTAAATTTATAACTGACACAAGCCAAATATGTAATTAATTTATAAATACCGTTAGTAGTAAAATTTTTTATTATATTTACATTTCAAAGCGGTGAATCGCGGCAATCCACTCAACATCCGTCGTTATGTAATAAACCAAATTGAGCAGATTCGCGAGGACGGACGTTGGTTTGACGAATGTTCAGAAAACGCCGATTGTTGTTTCCATAATGACGGATGCTGAATAACGTTTTAGTATAGGGAAAATTCAACATCCGTCAATATGTCATGAACATAATCGCCGATTTGCGTATTTTTTGGTGTGACGGATGTGATGGTTAACTTTTCCAATGTATTACATCCATTTTATCAAGTAAGAATTCATAATATTAGCTAAAATAAATTTTCAGTTATTAATTTCGTTTCTTAATCGGATTTGATTGTTTGAATCGTATGTGGGGATGTGTACGAACCCTCTAGAGTTCGCGATTTTTCAAATGCGATTTTCTCAGAAACAAAAAATTCTAATTTTGTTTAGCATCCGTCACTATGTAATACACCCGACGATATGATAAAAAAATCATTACATATATTTACCTTTGATGTGAAAAAAAATATTCGACCTTCTTTGTCTCAAAATAGTTTAATTCAAAAAAGCTTTCAAAATTAATGATTAATGAGGGGTTAGTATAAAAATGTAGTTAGGAGCAATGAATCCATGCCTCATGCTGGAATGTGTTTTTATATCGGTGCTACTCTCACGTATTCTTAAAATAAGCGATTAACAATGCACACAAAACAATCCCTTCGCAACCCTCTAAATATGATATTATTGATTTATTACATTCACTTTATTTTAGGTTTCATTCTGGTACAGGAAAACATTGCCGTGGGAATTGTGCCGGATTATTTCGATAAACACTACCAGCTAGCCGTTAGTATATACTGTTGTGGGACAGCAATAGGCATTATCATTATGCCTCTTTTAACCCAAGCGCTGATTCATACATATGGATGGAGTGGCGCTTTGATCGTGATCAGTGGAATTGGTCTGCATTCTATCCATGCGGTGCTCTGTTAACTCCGGGAACAGAACAAAAGACAGGACGAGGAGAGAATAAACGGCTGCTTCCATCTAATAATACGTTCGCGGGTAAAGATTCGGACTCTATGACGTTCTCTTCAAAACGGGTACAAGGCATCAGCGAGATATTTGGTATTAATTTGTTTACCAATTTATCATTCATTGCTCGAATTTTATTACCTGGTTTTGTATATGGTTACGTGTTCTCTGGATGGATGATATATATCGACTCTTTTGCTCTTGCCAATGGCGCATCTAAAAGAGATTCGTCCATTGTGGCGAGTTGTGGTGGCGTTGGCGTATTATCTATCAGGACTGTGTTGCCTTTAGTCCATAAAGTGATGACGTATAGACAAATAATGTACATGTCATCATTGGTGACAGTCATATCTTTAATTCTTACCAATCTAGTTTCAACTGTTGTAGGAATGGGCGTAGTTTCAGTGTTTTTCGGTATCGGTATTGGTGCTTTAGGGGCAGAAATCTACATTGTTGCTAGAGATGTCGCCAAAGATGATGAATACTTCAAAGTTCTCGGTTGGTTTCATTTACTTAATGGCCTGGCTTCTGCTACAAGTGGTTTTCTTACAGGTAAATGTAATACCGTGATTAAAAAGTAATTTGAACCTGAGAAGCGAGCTTTAAATATATTGATGTCCTGGTAATTTGATTTTAATAATTAATCATTTCTCTTTTACCTTTCGTAAATGATTGTACCCAGAATTTCTGTCCAAGCAATAATTGCCTATTTCATTTCACCCGCTCCTTTTTACGACAGTGGTGAATCTGAACAAAATAATTCACCCAAAATAACGCAAAATTGTATGGCGAACAAAACGACTGATATACAAGTCTATTGGAAGAAATATGACCTGACCTTTACGTCAAGGCTCATACTGCCCTTTTCTTAGGTCACTGTTCTTAGGTCTCGTAACCAAGATTCGGTGGGTGTCCTGCGGAACGTATACTGCGAATACTCACCACAACAAGTCTGGTGAATTTCGTTTATTATATATTCGGTCGCCGATTAGTCAGCTATTTTAAGTACGCCTAGAGACATGATCTTTGAAAGGCGTACTCCGATTGGCAGGCCGTCAACAACGTGCAGTTCATTCATCAAGGTTCAAGGAAGGGCCAAAATTAAACTTACTTAAATGCACCTACAGCATAACAACCTTTGAAAGAAATTTGAACTACTTAGTTCTCAAGGTAGACAAGGTTGAATTTTTGTTATTAATCTTCCCCTGATGATGACCAGCGCACATAATGTCGAAATAACCCTAGTGCGCTTGCCCTTATTCGAACCGGTATACAGGGATGTAATAACCCGGGAGCTAACAGACATTTGTAACACATCTCAAGTACAAAAGGTTTGAGTGATTAAATATGTTGACAGACTGACAGGGACCCCTGAAACGTGATTCTTAAGTGCAGCAAGTGGTGCCTTAAGGAGAGGGGGGCCAAGAAAACGTTTGTACAGGGGTCAAATTTTTAAATTGATCCAATCGTGTTGAAAAGTATACCATGTCATTTGTCTAACCACAAGGATTCAGGAAAGGTATAGTTTGTACTATCCACAACGTAAAGTTTAAGAGTTATAGGCTAAAACAACAAAAATCAATAAAAAGGGTCAATTTCAGTTGTACAGGGGTCAAATTTTTAAAGTTGCTCCGTAGGATAGGATTTAAATAAGGAATAGTTTTGACGGTCTAAAATGCGTAGTACCGATGTAGGGGGCACAGAAGGTCAACGTCCATTGCATTCAATGGGGCTTGACCTTGTTTCCCCTCTACTTTCTTAAGCAAGCATTTGAGACATTCAAAACTATTCCTTATTTTGATCCTATGAGCTCCACCAATAATTTGCACCATTTTTTAACCAAATCGGAGCAACTTAAAAAATTTGACCCCTGTACAACTGAAATTGACCTTTTTATTGATTTTTGCTGTTTTTAGCCTATAACTCTTAAACTTACGTTGTGGATAGTACAAACTATACCTTTCCTGAATCCTTGTGGTTAGACAAATGACATGGTATACTTTTCAACATGATTGGATCAATTTAAACATTTGACCCCTGTACAAACTTTTGTCTTGCCCCCTCTCCTTAAAACACCATTTGTGGCACTTAAGAATTATGTTTCAGGGGTTCCTGTCAGTCTGTCTTCATATTTAATCACTCAAACCTTTTGTACTTGAGATGTGTTACAAATGTCTGCTAGCTCCTGGGCTATAAGTTTTCAGGGAATAGCCTGAATTCAGGCCCTCTGTTACTCAACATTTCCGCAATTTTATTTATTTTCAGCCCGTTTTGGAGGCTTTTAGTCCAAATTCACGCACTTTTTTTCAGGCCATTCAGGCTTTACTCTTCAGGCCCTCTCACATCCCTGGGTATAAAAAGAGATATAGTCCGCGGTGGTCAAGGTCTTGGGCACGTCCGTTGGTGGTCGAGGGGGGTCCCTATGGACCCTAACCTAAAAAATTCATTTCCCATAGGAATATTTCAATGAAATTATTATTACTACTATTAGACAGTAGTGAACAGTATCAACAGTGAAAGAAAATTAAGAAACATTACTCGACCTTGAAATTAGGGCTAAAACATTGATTTCCATGCACGCCGATTTTTACCAAAAAGAGGTAATTTTGGCTGTGATTTTTCTCCAACATAATGCACAAAAAATGTTAAACTATGGTTCTTTTAAGTTCAGTGTGGAACAAATTAGTTATGTTTAACAAAATGTTGGATACAATCTAATATCTTCCAAAAATCGCATTCAAAGAGTAGTCATTTATACTATTGCCAACTGGGCAGATGAAACCACCAGATGCACAAGTTTGTCGATGACTGTATCATCAATAGACCATTAATTTAATTCACACGAAGACGGAACCTCCTTCCAGACTGTTTTGAACTTGGTTGCTCAAATCGGAAACATTTGTCCTCCGCCATACATAGTATGGTGGGAAGGACCATGTGGACCTCGCCGTCTGTCTGTCTGTCCATCTGTCTGTCTGCCCCCAATATTCAGAAAAACAACAACATTGCAATAATTGATGTTCCAAAAATAATGGTATTCCAAGGATGTTCAGTGCTGAATTTCTAACTCATTGGTCAACGAATAGTATCACTACACCTCAAAATATGTCTCGTTTCCGAACACGATCATTTGGAATACAGTTGGCACAAAAAGTATCTCGGCATGTTTTCGATCAGTATTGTGTCAATGTCCGATAACTTTTAAAGTTGTCAAAATATACATTTTGTTGCGTAGGTCTTGTTGTTTTTTTTTCATTTAACATCTTGCTTGTAAAAAAAGTGTTTAAAATGGCTGAGATAGAACGCCCAAAAGACGCAAAACCCCCAAACAAAAAGTTGCACTTTAAACGTTGCTTTCTTTAATCTTTGCAGGATGGATATTTGACAGGACAAGAAGCTTCACATTGTCCTTCTTCTTAATGGCTGTTGTGTCTTTGCTAGCGGCCCTATCACTTGGTATTGAAGACATTTGGATGGCGGTGAACAATCAAAATAACAACTAGCATTGACCCTCATTTCAAAATATCATGCTAAAATACGTATTACTTGTGGTACAAATAGAGGAAATAGTTGACCTTCTTTTGAAATTTAAAAAATTTTGAAATTTTCGGTTTTTTTGTTTTTTTAAATCATAATTTTCCAATTTTATATTATATATAAAATCATCACAAAATACGTAGAATGTATTTTACACTCACCCTGTGATTTCCATATTTTTTTCTAAAACCTATTTCTCTCTGTAATGTGTACAGTTTGTTTTAAATGTTATTGGATGTCTGTAATGACAGATCAGAATAGATTGATAGATATTCGCTCTTGACATGAACATGAATTCATAGATTGGGTTATCAGGTCACAATAGTTTACACTATATATTTCAAGACACCTTGAATGAACAGATGTGCACGAGCCCAAAATACAAACCCTCCTTTTCATGCATTAACAATGTATAATTGTGTGATGTTTGTGTGATGTACTAGCATAATTGAATGGCAGAACTCTTCACGAACTTCCAAAAAACATCGTTTAATCCGTTGAGAGTAAAAAGCCAACCAATAAGGGTAAGTTTTCGCCGGAAATATGAGCGCAGTCGTCAGAGTTTTATGCTGTTAGAATATGGAGTGCGTGCAAAATGCACTTACTCCAAACATAAACTGCAAAATGTCAATATTAAAGAAGTGTTTTATCTGTTGACGTGTTGGCATAGAGGAGCACGGACCCAGGTCAAACATCATCGTGTACCCTGGCCTCACTACAGAAAAGGTTTGATAGTTAATATGGGCCCTCTATATCAACGCTAGGTAGTTAGTATTCTCAAATTATGGTGTCACTTTTTCAATAGTGGCCAATTTAAGGTTATGCAGGGGTCAAACTTTTAAAATGCTCCAATCATGTTGAAATGTATGCTATATTGTCTTGTCATAAGGATTCCAAAAATGTATAGTTTGTACCATTTATGACCATTAGTTTGGGAGTTATATGGTAAAATTGCTAAATGGTAAAAAATGTCAATTTCTATTTGTACAGGGGTCAAAATCAGAAGTTGCTCCGATTTTGATAAAAAATGAAAGAAGTTGTTCATATAGCTTGATGTGTCAAAAGAAGGAATAGTTTGTACCATCTGCAATGCATAGTTATAATGTTTTGCGACAAAATAGGTCATAGGGCAACATAATTCAATTGGTGTTGATCTTCTTTGACCCGTATCTCCGTAAGTAAGCATTTTAACATAATCAAAACTATACTTTTGGGGATCCCTCTAACTTCAGGCAATAATTTGTAATTATTTAAAATATAATCAGATTGACTTTTAGTGTTGACTCCTGTACAAATTGAGATTTTACCATTTTAGTAATTTAACCCTATAACTCCAAAACCAATGGTCGTAGGTGGTACAAACTATACATTTTTTGGAATCATAATGATTAGATGGACAATATGGCATACATTTCAGCATGATTGGGGCATTTTGTGACACCACAATTTGATAGTAACTACCTCTCATTGATGTAGAAGGTTCATACTAACTACCAAAGATGTTAAACCTTTTCTGTAGTGGAAGGTAAACGAATTCCTAAAAGGGGCATTTCGTGATCCACAGCCGTGTCCCCCAGACTTACCTAAAAGATGTTGAGATTTTTATATCATCTGAACCGTTAGCCTTAGTAATCCATGTGTGCTCAATCTTACGTGCAAATTCGGTCGCATCTGTAAGAAATTTGCAATTTTGTATTTTCTGTCCGAACGGACAGAAATTACAGCACAGTAGCTTATGGGACAGTGGGAAACAAGCAATTGCTCATAACACAAAACCGCAAGATCGGGATCAGCTCAAATTTTGGGAATAAGCTTTTCTCAAGCACATGCAGTGATCAATGAATAAAACTGAAGGTGCTGAAATCACGAAATGCACCTTTAAATAAGGCCCCTATGATAATCTGCTCCTGCATTATCAATGTGTAAATACAGTGTTTAAAACTTTATTTCAATTCCAATACAAGTTATGTTTATTTGATATGATATCAGAAACGATGCCCATGATGTTTGGAACAATAATAGTCCAGATATTAAATTTAAGTGACACTTATCAACACTTGTTTTAAACAAAGTTTTGTCCCGGCTCAATTGTCTTCAATGCATACCTACATTGTATAGAACTGGTAAAAGAGACAGTGGCACATTTGAATAATAACGCGCCTCTAGATTTTTCAAAATTTATATTTTTGCACGGTTGTAAGGTTTGTATCAGCCCTCACGTGAAATTATTGAACCCAAATCGGCGCGCTTATGGATAAACAGAAGGATTTAGAGAATAAAAGATGAGATTTTTGAAAACAAATGTTTCAATCCAAGGAACCAAAGTCATCGCGCGGTGATCGTCACGCTGCGTAAATTGCATTTGCGTACCAACGCGAAATCACGACGCAGTATAAACGCGCCGCTTGCGCGTGTCATATATTCGACTACGTAACTTGCTACAACCGCGTAATTGGCTGCACGCACTATCCATCTATTACCCAGTAATGGATGGGCGGAGCTCTGACCTAATCCAATCAAATTTCTTGTTAACAAGATAAACCACGCCCACTGAATAAGAATTTATAATTAAAGACTCTGGCGACATTAATTCAGCAGACGACGCGAAAATGGCGTTTACACAAGAAAACACACGCCAGAGTTAATTCTCACGGCATGCACCTTGTTTGACCGGTCTGTGACCTTTGTCGTTTTAATATCAAAGAGTACGAGTCTATAATATTCATGTAATAGACACATTAAATTGTTGATAAAAGTGACAAACTTAAAAATTAGCCTACAAATTACCTGGATATCTTTAGCCTCTTATTAATGACCATATCTGGTTTTGTGTGTGTTATTTTTATGTGTAAAATACATCTCTATTCTTCCTATGGCCAAGACTATCATTTGCGAGAAAATTGAAGAAATTTCGCATTTTCTGAAAATGTGTCAGTGCCGCTTTCAAGTCATTGAATCGGACCAACCCGATTCAAAAGGGCTTCACAAAATTTGTTATTGACACGCGCTGTACATGTACTTAAAAAGCAATAAACACAATGACGGCATATTGTAGTGTCATCATCTGTCGTCCGTAGACGGAACGTCAGGAGCGGCTGACACAAATTGGTACCATGTTGTCTTATCCTTCATGAGTTATTGGATTTTACTTGCCTGCAGTCCAATATCTTTAGTAATGACATCAGGATAACTAAGTTTCCTTCTGCCACGGCTAGGTTTTCTCCAGGACGTGTCCAGAAAACCAAATGGAAGATAGGTTGGTCAGTTGTCCGCATGCAGTTACAGGCAAACTAGAGCCGTCTCTTTTTAATGGTTCCTGATAGGAGTGGTATATCTCCATATACCTCATTGTTGGAAATATGATCTCTCCAGCTGATGTTAAGTACTCTTCTAAGAAGTTGGTTGTAGCAGCTATTGATCCTGTCCTCAAGCTACCGAGTAATGGACCAAGTCTCAGCTCCATAGATGAGAATACTCTCTACACATGCCCGGAAGAACTTAAAGGTACCAGGAAATGCAAATAGAATTGATGTGGTTTGTGTCAAGTCTACAATGAGGGACGAGAAAGCATTCAATATTTGGGTTGGTGATGACATCATTAGTGAAAGTATTGATTTTTCAGAGAGTAATAGAAAATTCCAGGTGACTGGTGTGAATCTATTCATGAAACTGACTGAAAATCAATAGTTTCACTAATGATGTCACTGGCAGTGTATTCTTTTTCTGGCCCTGTTTATTGAAATGGAATGCCCCGTAAAGATTTGGAGTAGGTTTATCATCTCATTTCCTGGGTCCTTTAAGTGTGGTAGTTGCTATCAAGTACAGACTTCCAGATCCTCTCAAGTTTGTTACATGCCGACTATGCTTGGTCCTGTATTTCCTGTATTTGAAATCATGGAAAGGGTCCGGTATAAAAGCATCAAGGTATTTGAATT
Source organism: Ophioderma brevispina (assembly GCA_023653785.1). Lineage (NCBI taxonomy): Eukaryota > Metazoa > Echinodermata > Ophiuroidea > Amphilepidida > Ophiodermatidae > Ophioderma > Ophioderma brevispina. The sequence goes on from JAMKCH010016091.1 coordinate 41,818, forward strand.
CCGAAATGTTTTTATGTTCGGTGCCATCAAGGGTATGGATGTTAGATGTCCTAGGAATATTAACAAGAAGCGTCTTGGTTTAACCCGCATTGAGTTGCAGACCGATACAGTTGGAGACATCCTCAATACTATGCAGTAAGGATTTTGCACTAATGATATTTGTTGATAAAGTGTCTGTAAAGTCCAGGTCATGAAGGCGAATCTCTGGGTAACGTCTACTTTTCCTAGTACAACTCCCGTGTAAGAAAAGCCCAATGCGTTAGTCTTTAATTTGTTCACCCCTTTCCTTCATGTTAATGTAAATGTCTTCCAATCCAAGCGATATTGCAGGTAGCAGAGACACCCCGGCTAACACGTCGAAAGAGATTACGAAACTCTTTGTTGCTTCAAAACACAAACCTGTTATATTTTGAAAACAAAGAAAAGTGAAACATATTAAAATTCTTTTCATCAAAACTATTTACAAAAAATCTACCGCAGAAACCAAACCGGTGTGGCAGGAGATATGGTCCTCCGGGCTCACAGTCCGGGAACAATGGTGAACAATAGGGCAATCGATTCAGTTGACTCTGCACGCAACATTAGTTTCACGCTTTACTCAGTTGTCGTCTATGGAGCCCGGACTATGATACCTGCCGGACTATGATTACTTTCACACCGGCTCAGATAGACATGCGTAGCTGTTGCAATAATTTCGACCGTTTCTGACTTCTGGAAATTTCTGATGCAGAGGTCTTTACTAAAATTTCACAAACGGCATAATTATGTTATACATTCGTACGTACTCTGTATCATTTGTTTTATTCCGTTAACGAAATAAGTCTTATGATACAGAGTAGGTGCGAATGTATAACATAATTATGACTCAAAGACAGTTACCGGTGCTATGGCTTTCATAGCCATGAACCACTTGAGAAAGCGGCAAAATTCCATAAAAGCTTATTCAAGTTGCAATTTTGTTATTAATTTTTGACCTTTGCATTATGATTGCATATTTGAGTTCTCGTCAATACATATATAGTTATCCTGGATGATTTGTTTATTTGATTTATTCAGACAATGTCCTGGATAACCCAAGAAAGCCTCTACAGGAAGCGTATTTCCATTGGGGGTTCATTTACCAAGACGGAATTGGGACAGCCAGAGGTAATCACCCTACTCTTTTCGACACTCACTGTGATGTGCATGCACAGGTATGACTCTCTGTACACGGGACCGACAGCTAAACGTCCCCTCTGAAGGACGGGGTATTATCATGGTTTATTTGATCAAGTCCAACTGAACCATGGGGAGAGCGAATTCCAAGTTCATTCAATAGCTCTTGTACAGATTTAATCCGGAATTAATACCCGATTAAATCCCTGCAAGTAGTCCCGTCGGGAGTTGAACCGGGGACCGGGGACCTTTAGCACCAAAGGTTCATTAATACCCCTTGCTGAATAAAGCTATCTGCGACTTAGAAATTTCTTCTGAGGAAAAAGATTTTTTCTTAAATCATTGATATTAAAAATGTACAAAAGGAACCAATTAGGAAAACGAACCCGGGACCAATGTTTTACAAAGCGCGTTACCAGTAGACGGAAGGATAAGTTGGCAACAGGGGTTTGGTTTTAATATGCATAAACACTTACTGAGTAAATATATTTAATTATCATCTACATGAGGAAAACAATGGTCCTCTAGAAACAGTATTTTTGGACTGATCCAGGACAAGAGCATTATTGACAAGAACTCAAACATGTTATCTCGATTCGATTGTATTGCTTCTACATGTACCGGGTGTCTCAAAAAAGGAAACCCTCAAAGCGCCCTCTATTTCACGAAGAGAAAAAGTAAACCATACAATAGAAAACCATCTGAAAAGTGCATTTCAATTAAGTTTCCGAAACCGAAAAGATCTTTCCAATAGGATGTATATTGACAGAGTTATTTGTACCACTTTTTCATTTTATCCACGGCTTGTTACTCTTTCAGTAGTCTTTAGACAATACACATTCTCCAAGCTCATTCGATTGTTCATGGTTTCTTTTGTTTTGCGACAAAGGTCAGTTCTGATATTGAAAGTTCAGTTTCAATTTATTAGAAATTCCAGATCTTGTCTCGTTCTTCTTTACTGCACTGCTCTGCCCCCTACTTGGGGAAGTTGGCTGCCTCTAACAAACACGGTTGCAGGCTTGCGTTCTCTTTTCCATTTCCATAATCGACTTCTAATCATTATTGTCCAGAGTGGAGCGAGTCCGGACTCGGACTCGGACTCACAGATTGAGTCCGAGTCCGAGTCGGACTTGGACTCGGACTCGGACTCAGACTCGGACTCGGACTCAGACTCGGACTCGGACTCAGACTCGGACTCGGACTCAGACCTGCCGGACTCGGACTTGGACTCAACCCCTGTGGACTCGGACTCAAAGATGAGTCCGGCTGAGTCCGGTAAGAAAATTTAAACTTAGAATCAAAAAAATTATGAAAATGTGTGAGCTTAGCCGCTGATGAAATGTTACTCAAAAAAACCCTCACAGCACAAAACATGCTTTTATTTTTTAATTATTGCACAAACATGTTTTTTTATAATCAATTTCACAGTTATTTCAAAAGTATTTTTTTTGTTTCATATTCAGAAGTATTTTTTTTTTCACTTTTATCTTCTTCAGTCTTCAGATTAGCTGTGTGATTATTTATATTTTCTAAGCGGAAGGGGTTAAAATTTAAAAATACATTTTTGGCTAATTTACTCGCGCCACATAAGGAATGTATGATTTCTCATTGTCGTTGTCATCATCATCAGTGTTGTCATCATCATCAGTGTTGTCATCATCATCAGTGTTGTCATCATCATCAGTGTTGTCATCATCCCGAACTCTCTAGCAGTTTCATTCAAAGTACAGCTTAAAATCCTTCAGTGTAAAGTCTAGCCAGCCTCACAACTTCACACAGCTACATGTAGTTGCATAACAGAGGGTGAACCTGAATAACTGTCAGACCTAAACACAGCTCAATTATTTGCCATGGGTGGCCTACTACAACCCACACAACCTTAAATATAGTATGAACTAACTAGAGCTATCTAGATTCGTACATAATATTTATTGTATGTGAAAATATACTCACGTAATTGCCCAATTATGGGACGCACGTTATATAAGCCGCACATAGGTTACATGAAACTAGAGTTCTGTAGATACTTGAATTTTCAAAAAAGGCCTGAGATTGAAGAGATTCTGATGTCTATATTTAAATTTAAATGTTTTTGAAATAAAATAGATTTCATGAAATTAGAAATGTCTCTTTCTCATGATTTTAAAATATAATTACAGTATTTTGGAGGAAAATATTTTTTAATGTGTGACCTGAATACATCATACTCATTAGTCAATCACGTCAGGTACATTTTAACTAGTGATCAACTAACATGACCATAAATAAATGTTATTTGAAAAAAGTAACTACAGTCTGATTATTGTTGGAAAGGCACGAACACAAGCACGCATGGTCTGCATGAGCCAGGAGGAATGTTGTGCACCTCGTTTCTAGATGCGTAATCATCTGTGTTGCTTGTTGCACTTACATGAGGTGTGCATAACTCCTGTCCAAGTCATTTTCAATCCCACTATGTTGTTTAAATTAGCACTATTTAGGTGTCTGAATTAGTTCAAGCCCATATTCCCTGGACTTGGACTCGGACTCACTGGACTCGGACTCGGACTCAGACCTGCCGGACTCGGACTCGGACTCAGACTCGGACTCGGACTCAGGCCCGATGGACTCAGACTCGGACTCGGACTCAGACTCGGACTCGGACTCAGGCCCGATGGACTCAGACTCGGACTCGGACTCAACGCTGATGGACTCGGACTCGGCTTCGGACCCATGAGTCCGGACTCGCTCCAACACTGTTATTGTCCGTCGGATGCTTGCAAAGGCGAAGATCCCCAGATTTGACTCCGCTAGACTTCGCCCGAGGGGAAACATTAAAAAGGAATCCCCAGCAAACTTCGCAATAGAATAACCGCTGCCTTGGAAAGCATCCGACGGACAAGAATGATTAAAAGTCGATCATTTGAAATAGAAAAGAGAGCGCAAGTCTGCATCCGTCTTCATGGTTTTAGAGGCAGCAAAGTGTGTGGGGGAGGGTGGGGGGGGGGGCAGCGCAGTAAAGAAGAATGAGGCAAGATTATGGAATTTCTAGTAATTGAAACCAACCTTTAAATACCAGAACTGGTCTTTGTCGCAAAAACAAAAGGAAATCATGAACGAAAGAATGTAACAATCCGTGGATAAAATAAAAAGTGGTACAAATTTTCATTCGGTCATAACTCGGTCAATATCTTTTGGAAAGATCTTTTCGGTGTCGGAAACCTAATGAAATGCACTTTTCAGATGTGTATTAATTTGTATGGGTTACTCTTTTCTCTTCGTGGAATAGAGGGCGCTTCGAGGGTTTCCTTTTTTAGACACCCTGTTTTACCTGTCAACACACCTCCCAGAATAGAAGCAATTCCGTAAATCAAGTGTAACCAAGAAACTACCGCACAGTATTCAGCCTCATCAACAATATCTTTAGCAGCCATGTATATTTGTGGACCAAACATCCCACTGGCAATACCAAACATCGTCGAATTAATACTCATTCCGAGAAAGGTACTAAATATAGTTGTTAAGAGTAGAGAGATACCCATCATAAATGATGACGTCACCATAATTTGTTTTGGCGTCATAAGCGTATTGAATATTGGTAGAGCAAGCCTGATCAATGTCATGCCAATACCTCCGCAAGCTGCTACAATCGAAGATTCTCTCATGGATGAACCGTTGTGTTTTGCAAACGATACAATATAGATCACCCATCCAGTAAATACATAACCACACACAACTTCAGGAAATATCACCCGGGCGATGAAAGGTAATATGGGAAAATGAACCTTACGGTTTGGTTCGTTTACAGAAAAAACTTCAGAAAGTAGAAGTGATTTCTCTTCCTTTGTGTTCATATTTGAAATTATTCGGGGTTTCAGCAAAGCTCCAAATATAACTGAATGTAAATTGAATCCACTTAGTAAAATGAAAGCGCCCCTCCAACCGTACATATCCAGGAACAATTGAGTAAATATTGGCATAACAGTAATACCCAGCGCAGTTGAACTAGTGTGCATACTAACGGCGATCTGGAAGTACTTGTCAAAATACTGTGGAACAATACCTAACCCAATGTTTGTTCCAAGTAGAAGAAAACCTGCAATAAAGTAATGAATATGTTTAATTTTTCAATTTTATAAATTCAAAGTGACCTTGATAAGATAATTTGTTGATATATTCAATTAAATTGTAGCATCCGATTTAGAAGTTTTAGAAATGGAAAAGATCAATAGATAATCTGGGCTAAACCGTCACCCCATCAGGTTTCTCCATCAGGTTTCTTCCTGATGAGGAGGGTAGCTGGTTACCCTGGTAGAATGAAAAAGAAGGTCTACCTACAAGGGCGTCAGCTCCGGTCAATTATTTTTTGCTCCAACAAATCCTCACACAGTAGTATTGCTGAGTGTGAGGTGAATCCGACCACCCCCGTTAGCGGGGACAAAACCGGATTTAAAACTTGGGTTTAAAGCAATAATGGCACATATTTTGAAGAGCGCCCCCAATTTTCAAAAAGTTGCTATTTTGGCACAGTTACGTTGGTAATTATCTAGGAAACTATACCTGCGAACGAGAATGCTAAGAAATGCGTATTTATCATAAAATAAGCGATTTTGTAATTAGAATTGGGATCCCAGATTGGACCTAACGGCAGAGCTGGAAATGCTACGTTTTTGTCCGTCCATGATGAAATAGTGCCACCTCGAGAAGATAACCTCTAACTTGACTTGCCTGAACCAATAAAACAACTAATGGATGAGCGTAGACACGTACATGGCGCTATTTCCCGGCTATTTCACATTGGAAGGCCGTTTCCTGCAGCCGTTGAATTATTATCGGGATCCCGATAATAATTATTCTAATTACAAAATTCCTTCGTTTGTGACACACATACATTTTCGAGCTTAAACATTCACAGGCATAGTTAACTAGCCAGTTACCAATGCGACCGTGTAAAAATCTCAATTTGGGGGCGCTCTTCAAAAAATTGTGCTAATATTCTTTAACTAACAAAAAACTAATAGCGTACTGTCCAAATGTATGGTCTCTCTTTCTATCCCCGCTCCCTTTTCTCCATCCCCATTTCACTCTCCCTCTCCTTCTCTCTTAATTGCAATCCCTGTGAACAATTTGAGACGCAATATTACAGATTTGACCTTTGGTGATGACCTTTGACATTTAACTAGTTTTCTCTTTTATATAAATTTCCAAAACCATAAGCTGTGGGTAGAACAACTATACTTGTAAGAAGAGGGAAACTGTTTACCTTTTACAGCAAACCAAGCACTTTTCATTTTTGACCCCATGTGTTATGGATTAACCCCCTCTTGGATACCGACCACACGTTCACAAGACAACCCCGCTGAATTTGCTCATTGACCTTCATAGACAAAAAAATCCACTAAGAATTGAATCTTTGCTCCCCATGGTCACGGAATTACTCCAGATGACGCAACTATAACGATTCTGGGTCGCCTCTCTCTCACTCTTCCCCCTCTCCTCTCTCCTATAATTCTTTCCAGTCAGCCTAAAGTACTCAACGAGCTCTGTATTTATGTGGGTGAATATATTAATTTAGAGTCTACCCACAGAATTTTATCTCTTTGATTGTTTAAGGGTTTTTGATGCATTCGTTTTGAATACGTATTTGGTCGCCTCTTCAAAGAAAAGTAAAAACCAGGGGCCCTTTCGCAAAACCGGTCGTAAATCTACCTGCATACTATGTCATGCCTGAGTGGACCAAGTTATCCAAAGCACTGCGTAACGGGTAAAAAAAAGGTTCTCTTATTGTAAGACATACGCATGGATTAGTATACCTAAGGTTATACATGAGTTTTTGGCGAACGGACCCCTGGCCGCTGAAAATGCCGGCCTCGGTACAAACAAAAGGGTTGTCTCTAAATGTAAAAGTCGTTAAAATAGACCCACTTCGATGTGACATTGGCGCGGGTACGCGCGGAAAATTCAAATTTAAAAATTATAAAACCCCATGTGTAGGATTTGATCCTTGACTTATCTTGAGTCGGAGGCAAATGTGTCTCTAGACCGCCTTTCTTAGTACTATAATGTACATCATCGCATGCCGTGTTGATAATGATATGTATGAGTGCAATGGTAAGAATATTTCATGAAGTTAAAATGAAATGTTCCATTCAACCCCGGCATTCAACGTGGCGTTAGCCTAGTTGAATTGAACATTTCATCTTCAAAGGAATGAAATATCTTTCTATTGCACGAATGAAATATTATTACTTGTTTTATATAACATCTAAGTAGATGCTTTGTCATTAAGCTCAGACTAGTTTAACTACGTTAGCCTAAGCCTAGGCCCCTAGCCAAGTAGAAAGACCCAGGGCCTAGCTCTAGCCAGGGATAGGCCTAAGGTTGACTTACATTTCCTTCTCCTACTAACTGCTATATTAACTGCATTAAACTTGGTCTGAAGAAACGCTTCATTAGCCATGAGTGCTAAGCGACTAAGAAGCTCGTAAGGAGCAAGGTGGCGCACCCCTGGGAGTACATAATTCTTCCGAAATAATTTTTCCTAAATTTAAATCAATTCGACGCGTGTGTTTCTCACTGTTTAGTATTGCACATTCTTCGAGAAAATGAATTAATTTCATCTCAATTTATGCCCTAATATCAGTGACTATGGGGTGTACACCATGATTCATGACTCCAGCAAATAATGGGGGCTATTGATAATTAAATCCCGCTCGGTATGGCAGAAGACTCAACACTTCACATATTCCTTTTTCATCTGGAACTGCAGAGCTTGTTATTATCCTGCAACTTTGAAAAGATTGCAGGTGTTATACCCATCCACTCCCGATTAGATTTAAGCTATTTTTTCATGACTGGAATCCAATTACCCTGTCCTCTTTCACGAACAAAAAATTAGAAGTTCCACTGTTGGCGTTCATTTTCTTTGGCCTATATTCATCCTATTCGAAAGAGGAAACGAAGGAGAAACCAAGCTCATAGAAAAAACATTGTTTGGCCAACTGTGACCTAACATCTTTGTGCAGAACCACGCCGTACTTGCCGCTCACCGCCTTTCTTATGCAAATTATTGTGTTCATCAGCAGAACTCGAAAATCTTCACCTGTATTAAATGCAAGGTGACCCGGTGCCGACCAAACTTTTAATTGATAGAAATAGGTCTATATTAATATGATTACCGGTGCATTTTTTCGTGATCCTAGCACATCTAATTGTGCTTATGATTCACTAATGCCTCAAGAAAAGGATATTTCCTAAAATATCAGCTGCTTCCGTTATTGCTTTTTTGATGCTAGAGCGAATTAGTGTAACGCGGCTGCCCATAGGCCACTGTGCTGTAATTTCTGCCCAAATACAATTCACGCAATTTCTCCTAGAGTATTGGAATTTGCACAGGATTAAGCACACATACTATACTTGACCGAAGGGTTTAACGGATGAATAAAATCTCAATACCGTTGATGTAAATCGGGGGGACTAGGTTTGTGGTATTTAACAAATGCCCCTTTAAGTTTTATGGTGTTGGTATCATAGCCAGGGCGAAGGTTCTGTGAGTTGCGTGATTAGATGACCTCCGTTTTGTTAAGACGCATGAGGCGGGCAATGGAACAAAATGCACGTCCGAAGGAACAAAAATGCCGGTATTGATGTAAGTTATCGTTTTATTGAATTACAAGGCATCTACTTATATGTTTTATAAATATGTTTGTCTAATGTTTCTGGCGGCACGGGATCAGGGCACAGATGTATGGAGACGTCCCTCCGGTTGTTCGTCTTCTGTGCCCGGCCGCCGTGCGCGATTTGGCGTGCGATTGGTCGGGTGGTCTCGGCGTCGCGTTTTGCGGTTGCCGTGCCAAAACATCGGTCGTCGTCCCTTTGGCTGCATTGGTGTGATTGCTCGGGACGTCCGGCGGGGTCCGTCTGGCATCCCCGGTTTGGTGACAGGCGGGGACATTTTGCGCTACATGTTGAACAGCTCTCGGCTGCGGCCGTAATATAGATAGAATGTTTTCAAGTGTGAATTCAACTATACATCCTTAACGTACGAACACTTACTAGAGCACGTAATGTGAATGTATAGAAACAACTTTCCTTTCTGTTTGAAAAATATTTCAAATATTTTGCTTGGTATGCATTTATACACTGGTGTTTGAAGGACGTCCTGTTTCCCATAATCCGATGTGACACGTTTAAGCCCCGACTTTACATCGTTGGCATTGTATATTCCCGGGGGGTCTCAACTTTAGTTTGGGTAGGGATGTCGGCCGGGTTTTTACCACTACCCAAAAATATACCAAAAATTACAGATTTCCTACCCATTCCTTATACCTGCTTTCGTGGAGGTTTTTGGACGAGCCCACATAAGCTGAGAGAAACTAACTGTTAAAATGTGTTTTGAGCATTCTGGCAGCAACTATTTTTCACACTCGTGTTGGCATTCAATCTTCATACTGATTGACCATTGGAAAATACACTTACAACAGAAATGCAACCCTTTCCTATACCATTTGCAAGAACAAGGTACCGATCAACATGTCAAAATCGCTGAAAATGCCACCCTTCTCGGTCGCACAACCCCGTACCCCCTTTTTTCATCAGGACCCTCCCCCGGGCGTGTCTCCGAATTTGTTTTTAAATTTACAATAAATATAACATCTGCTCGACCCATCGTCAGTCAATACTGTATTAGTATTTCTTGTGTCATTTTTGTTAATGCCTTATCATAAATTCACTCACCTGTAAAGGCTTCATCCAAAAAGCAGCGTAATTGACATCCGTAGCACAGCACAAGCTATTAAACCAAGGCTAGAAACAAGCCACACGTCATGACGATAACTCGAAGGCTAACATCTCACTATGGTTCCCGCCGAGAGCCCTGTGTAAATAACAAATGAAACGAACATGACGTGTCCTCGAAGGACACATGAAGCACATGAACCTCTCTAAAGTCTATAGTCAAAAGGTTCACTTAGGGGTCATTTGGGGTGGCTAAGGGTAACAATCATTTTTTAACAAAAAGGCTACCCTTATAGATGTGTTTGAATGGTGACATGGCCATCATAGAAGCAGCTTGGATCTTTCAAAGGATGCTTGTCGTGGGCGGTCAAAGGTCATTAAGTGGTCCATTTCAGGAATAAGTTTTAAAGTATCTTCGAAAAATCATATCTAAAATATTCAAAGTAAGTAGATTGATGCTACTTTCACAGATGCATGTTAAAATCACACAGGTCAGTGGAGGTCATTAGGGGTCATGCAGGGTTTATTGTGGTAAAAACTCTCCATCTCGCTGAAATTGACAAATGAACCATATCACATTACTATTATGTTAAACACTTTCGACTTTCAAGAGTTTAAGGGGGCACGGTCATTTGTTCTAAATCACTGGCCCAAATCTTTTTCATCTCTAAGTTCCATCTCGACTGAAAAATTCAAATGTCCTTCTCTTCAATTCACTCGGCTGAAAAGGGCTTTTATCCCTACCTAGACTTCGCTCAGATCTGTCCCTTCAAATCAAGTTGTATTGTATTTGTAACCATTTTTGATATTATGCTGATAAAATTTGAAGAACTTTTTTTTTTTCAAATACAATCAGACGTGTCCATGACACAATATGCATGTTCGATGTTGACCAGTTTCGTATTTTGGTCATTCAACACTTTAGCTACATGATTCCTGCTCCGCTTCCAATTTCTAGCAATTACACTGCTTTCCAGTGAATCTTATCCAGCATTTTACCTCTTCAATAACTGTTGTTGTGACGTTTGGTACACTCGATAAAAAACTGTAAAAGAACCGGACGGTAACCTTTAGTCTAGGAAGTTTGAGATTGCGTCTAGGCATAACGGACATATCAATAGGTGGTGCAGTTATTGTAATGAGTGCAATTGAAGCATGCCGCGTGACAGTGTACTTTGTAACATTCGTGACCTATATACCTGATCGGAACGTCACCTTCCACGGCGACGAAGAAGAAACTATGAATCACACACTTATTTCTAGGTGATAAGTAGGGTTGCGCGTAAGACATTAAGGGGGGGGGGGGCTGACATCAACGCTGGTTTTTACCCTGTCCCCTAGCAAATGTGGTGCTTACAGATTTTGATAGCATCAGTCATCAGGAAGTCACAGGTCAAATGTGCGATGTTGCTTTAATGTTTGCTTTTTAAACCCTCGTTATGACCTGGCTGTTTCATGTGACTCGACATTAGTCGGCGTCTACGGGTGTTCACAGATGTTTGATCAAGATCATTAAGGGTTTCATTTCCGGCCTTAAATCAAAAATACTTTTAAAAATCTGCATATACATGTAGATCATTAAGCAACTTGCACCGATTGCATATTAAAATACGCATCTATTTAGTCGAAGTCATTAACACTTAAGTGACCAAGGGGGTTTCACTTCGTTGTGCCCAAGGGGGGGGGGGGGTCATGGGCCCCCCTAGAAACCCTTCCCGAGGGAATTGGGCAAAAAGACTAAAATTCAAATGACGGGCTTGCGTTTACATCAAACTTGTGACGTGTGTTTGCAAAATGCACGTCATTTTTCCCATAGAGTTTGTACGTAACGGTTTAGCAATGTTTCACGATGAAATTGTTTGTTTTCAGCGACATAAAGGGTTAATTATTTTTAGTGTTACTAATAATTGTTTTAACTTACATTCTGTGTGAACATAAATGCTATGTGATTAAAATTGGCATAAATTTTCCTTATATCTTCAAAATTGTGAAAATATTTTTGAGATCCTTTTAAATCCATTAAATTGTCATTAAAGGTCACTTCCCCTCTGTAGTACAAAAATACTGTTCCAAAAATCATGAATCATGAGGCGATGGGCAGAAATGATCCTTATCATTTTCGAAGTTTAGAAATACTTTGTGAATCATTGAATGTCTTTAAGTGGTATTTGGGGGTCACTTCCCTTAAGTATGGCCGTCTTGTTGTCACATCTCTTGCTGACTAGTTTTTCTTTCTTCTTCTTTCTTACAACCTTAACTCCTTGTTAAATGCATGCACCTCTGAGGGCCCCAAACGAACACCACCTATATGGGGTGTGCTTTGTTTGGGGTCAGAGGACACGTAGGAATTAGCAGAGGTCAAAAATTGCCCCAATTCTCAAAACCAAGATGCATGGGTGAAAGGGGGTTGCGAAGTTTTTAATAATCCGCCACCGCCAAGCACGGCCGGTAGACATCAAATAGTTTGGGCGGTTATAGAACCACCAAGTCTAACGCGAAGGCTATTGTTGACGTTTTAATGGTTCTTTACAACCTCCACAAATTAAGCTTATTTAAAACATATTTACGATACATGCTTTTTGGTTCCACCAGTACTAAATGCCAATCTCACTGTAGGCATGAGCTATGCCGTAAATTATTTGAACGTAAATCTATTCCAGAACACTGCTCACGTGATAGGCTTAATATGTTTGGTTTCGCTGTGTATGTATATATTTTGTATTTTTGGAATATTCCATAATTTCACAAGTGCATGTGTGTAATAATTTGAAATATCCACATTTTTGGAGAAAAGATCATTATATATTTTAAAACTGAAATCGGTATATTTATATATCAACCATGGTTACAGTAAAACTATTGTTTTGCGCTCCGATTTAATATAAAATTAGGGCAAATCTTTATATTTGTTTATGTGATTAGGAACTGTAGAAAATGTCGTCAATACATCTATAGACGCTCCCTTTTTCTTGAACAGTTGACCACGGCTTATAGAAACCAGAGGAGCTAGTTAATATTGCCTTCTGTAGAGTGAACACATAATAGTTACCCTTACACAGGAAAATACCATGCCGCCCAACTTCGTTTGCCATATTGTCAGCCAACAAGGATCAAAAATTTATTACGCATTAAAATCTAGTACATGTACTGTAATTATCGTTCATTTCCATAATTTCCATATGTTCCTAGGCTTCCGCAAAGTCGCCAAGCTATATATGCCGATACTATAGCAAGTTTAAGCAACGTAAAATCTATCATAAGCCTCGCGGCTGGTACCTTCGCAGACCGAATCTTAAGGAGCGTCCAGAATTGAGGCAGCAATATTAAGGCAAAAGCAAACGTTAATTAATGGAAGAGCTTTCCCACTACCTTGTGGGGAGCCTACCTAAATTACAAAACAACTATTACCAAGCATTGAATCAAAGCAATGGGTGGAATTACTCATTTGAAAAGGGAGCTACCTAAGCATTAACAAAACAAGCTAAGCTGAAGCCCCTTTATAGCCTACGGGCTACAATGACCCCCCTGCACCCCCCGGGGCGGGGATTTTTGGAGACAACATTTTGTGAAGCTTATCTCAGTATGCAACATGACTTCAGGTTGTCTGCAAAAAATCACACCTGGGCTAAACGGTGAGGGCGCTTTTTCAAATGGTGCCAAAATGCAACCACCACCCGTATGGGAGAGAAGTACAACCCCCCCCCCCCCCCCCCCCCACCCCCCCCCCCCCCCCCCCCCCCCCCACTGCATAGCACAACACAGAAACATCACAGGAACTTGATTTTGGTACCAATAGATAGCTATGGTCCTCCTCTTTCCATTGATACCAAAATGAGTACCAACATGCCTAGTATTACGTCACAATGAGTCATTAAAGTTCGCGTGTTAGCAAAATTGTCATATTTCCATAGACACACATAGGGGAAAATTCAAAATTTTCGCCAAAAATGTTAGGGAAATTCCACTTTTCATGCGGCTTTTTTTACTCTACTTGCTGGGAAAAATGACTCGTTTTATCAATGAGAGCATTTTGTAGGGCGTATCAATATGGTTTTGAGTCGCTAAAATTGCGAAATATCAATTTTCCACCCTATATTCAGTACATGTATTTTCATACTTTCAACATATGAGTATAGTGACGTCATAATGGGGATGTGGCACGTATTTTGATACCAATGAAAGAAAGAAACCTAAGTTACCCTGTGGTACCAAATTTAAGGAATCGATGTTTTATAACGAAAATCCCAGGGGGGGGGTCGGGAGTTGTTACAAAAATGGCTCAGGTGACGAAGGTAAGTCAACACGTGACAAAGTATATCGATGCATTCCTAAGCTTGGAAGATGCTGATGTGCCAGATACTCGTATGAGAGATTGTTGAGGATGCACATCCAGAGAGCCAATTATCAAGCCTGATTTGGTACCAGGCAGAGGTGGCAGAGCCGAAATTCCTCCACCAGATGATCATGGTGGAAGTTAAATGATGGTGCACTAGATGCAAGTGGCCATCGGAGAGTTTTGATGCCACAGAGTTGTCTGACATAATATCCGAGGAATAATAATCTGATACAGAAGAAGTCATTAAGACATGACTCAAGAAAGAGAGGAGGAAGCGAAGATGAAATTTTCTGAATCAAAAGGCGCTGCATTTAATCTTGTATACCAAGAAACAGCAGTGCTTAAAAGATCGCCAATTGACAATACCAATGATTTATAAAATTGGAACTTCTTCTTATCGATCCAAACACAGTGGTTTCTCAAATATGATCGAGCCAGAGGTGGGTACAGTGTCTTGCTGTTTCAAGATTCTGCAAGGTCCTTGGCTGTGCCTTGTTTACCAACATTGGCAGACCAAGAGATGCTCCAGTGTCCTGATCTGCTTCCAGGTAGACTTATACTTCTGCATGGAACCTTTTTATCGGCCGATTCTGGATCTTCTCAATCAGCTGAGACACCGCCACTCAGCCCACGAGAAGCCAACCCCAGGCGGAAGACGTTCAACAGGCTCAATACCAATAGATGGCACTGGTTCAGCAAGTCTTTTTCCACAATCCAACTCCCCCAAACTTAGAGACTATGTTCAAGGACCGAACTTGCCTAAGAAACTAACCCGGACCTAAGGGCTGTCAGCAGCCAGCCTCTGTCCAAACACCGGGCGCTCATACCAGAATACTTGGCAGATATGCTTCCTGCTGCTACGCTGCTGCATTCTAATTTGTCGGCTTACCCCTCCCATCTCCCATAAGGGCAAGCATACTCCACGAGCATACCAGCACAGGGCAAACGCCGTCGATCTCAGGGCAATACACCCCTGACCTAAGGCGGTCAGCAGCCAGCTCTGTCCAAACCAGGGCGCTCCATACCAGATACTTGGCAGCTTGCTCCTGCATGCTACGCTGCTGCATGAATAAGTTTGTCGGCTGACCCCTCCCATACAGGGCAAGCATACTCCACACTCTGAGCAGCACAGGGCATCGCGTCGATCTCAGTGCATACGGCATACAGGTGATGTGGAAAAGCCCCTTGTGGGGTTAAGGGGCAGAGACCCCGGGAGCACATGTTCGAGTGCTTTTCGGAGAGGGGTTATGTCCCTTCTCTGAAGCAGAGGACTATGCTGAACGTTTGCGGGGGTTCCAGGGGCCGGAGCCCCCTAATCTCTTGATTTAGCTTTTTCAGCGCAGCCGGAGAGCTCTCGGTTCATATCCTCACATCATGAAGCAGATGACCTATACTTCCTCTGCCGGTCCAGGGTTCGGAGCCCGTGGACGCTCCTTGAGTTAAATAGACCAAGAGATGATCATGTCCTGATCTGCTTCCAGGTAGACGTACTTCTGCAAGGAAACCTTTTATCGGCCGATTCTGGATCTCAATCACTGAGTCACCGCCACTCAGCCCACTAGAAGCCATGTTATAGTGCCTTCGGAGAGAACTCAGTTATCTCATTATCGTTGAGCGATGAACTATACTGCCCCTGGCGGGTGGTCAATGTGACGGAGCCCCGGAACCGTCGATCAGTTATCTCATTATCTTGAAGCAGAATGGACTATGCTGATCGTGGCAGGGGTATTTTTTTTCTTTTTAATTTTTCCGAAACATCATTTCAGCGCCACCCTGAGGTGGTGTCCGGGGCATGTGGTCCCCTCCCCTTGCCCTCCCATCTCACGCCACGCCCCGATTTGGGTCTTATAAGAGTGCAGTCCAAGGTTACTCCTAATTAACCATGACTATCGCAGTGCTCACAAGGCCTATAGGTGGCGCTCCAGACCAGGTGACGCCTGGCACGGTCCGCGCAGACGGAAAGCATCCACCTGTGCCCCGGATGAGTGGCGCGCTGATGGTTTATCCTCACAATAGGGACGAGCCCATCCAAAGGCCATTTGAGTCTCCCTTTTGACATCTGCATCCTGTACGCCAATTGCCAGATTGTCCTTCCAGACAACACGACAAAGTCCCCCCCCCAGCCGGACGTCTCCCGCACTCTCCGGCCTGTCTCCGGCACTGATGCGAACAGGAGAGGCATGAACATGCTCCCCGGGGCATTCCATTCCTGAGCCCACATATACCACAACCACGGCACCTGTGTGTTGAGTACGTTAATAATTTCTTGAACAACAACAACATATTTGGAAGCGTTGGTTGCGCTTCGCTACGCGCACACTCCTTGCCTGAAGCTCTCGCAAGCAGGCGTATTAAGATGCTTGTTGCTCACTTAGTAACCATCCGTCAACACACAGACTCACGAAACCATGGTTTTGCGGTTTCAAGGGTGATCATTGATTTACGAGCTGTGGTTGTGGTCAAGTGTATAGTAAGCCATAGACCATTTTTACATAAAGCGCCCTGTATATATACACTTGAAAGGCTATCTACTTCATTTTAAGTGTATTACTTTACCTCAAACTAATCCACAGGTGCATGACAAAGTATATAAGCTAGGTGATCACCGGCCTTTTTCCTTAAATAGGCATAAGGGTGTAACATACACGGTGTTTTCATTGTTTTGGTCGGCCATTTTGGAATATAGCCCTCTAGAGCCGGGTTAAGCCTGCCAAAAGGTGTTCAAATATTCTTGTGTGTTTTGGTGCACCTAATATCAGCATAGTGCAATGAATTTTGATCAAAAGTTTAAGAATAATGTCGAAAAAAAGGGCATTAATGAATATTGGCCGCCATTTTGAAAAAAAGCGCCCTCACTGCTTTAACCCGGATGGGGTTTTTTGCCGACAACCTGATTTTGATAGGTATATTATAAGTTTTCCAAAAATAGTGGTCTCTCAAAAATCCCCGGGGGGGTGCAGGGGTTTTCGGTTATGGGCTCATGACCTATTAACACATCGCTAAATACACCTTATTATAAATCCTTGCTAAAATAACATCTTTCGCCACACTATATTGGGAGAGGTGGGTGGGCAACAAGAACATTTTTGATCCCCTCAGTCGAAGGCTGACCAGGTGATGTGAAGCGAATAGCCTCCAAATAAAAACGCTTAAAGAGGCGGTCCCATTGGACAACTAGCCAAGCCTTAAGATAAAAACAAAGATGTGATTGGCCACAAACCCGTTGCACCAATAATAAAGTAAAACAAAACGATGTCCACTGACCTATAGGTCCGTTGCTACGTGTGACCGGCACGAACTGACATCGACACGGTACGACACTTTTAACCGAGACACGCATTAAACACCGTGGCATACTGACATAATGTAAGAATGGACTGGGTTTTTTAAAACATTTCCTGATAGGGTAAACTTATTCCCGCATTGACTTCGCTTCGTAAACGGTATTATTTGAGACATAATGACAGCTTATTGAAAACACACAAAAAAACTAAAAAATTAAATATTTGAGTTTTATTTTTGAGCTTAACAACAACTCACGCATAGGTTTTCCTGTTTTCTAAATATTTCACGTACTTACAACTTGATAAGCCGAGTGTGCTTTTATCTTAAATAGTGGTGTAGAGCGATAGAGACATGGAATGGAAAATTTCACATTCGGAATGTTTCCACATACCGTGAAACTGTATGGCCTACGGAAATA
>JAMKCH010016092.1:0-72224 GCA_023653785.1 Ophioderma brevispina
CTGTTCAAATGTGAATAACTTAGTTTAACTACTTCTTTTCATTTCATTCAAAAACCGTTTCACGCAACAGAAAGTGGCACAAAACCTCTATTTTTGTGTTCAGGCAGTAAAACTAGAGTTTCTCTCCCTATTGAAACAAGCAAATGAGATTAAACAAAAATTCCGGAACCTGGTATTTATTCTCTTTAATTTGATATACAAACCTTACTTCGTTTGAAATATAATATTGAAAAAAATCGGCTTTTGATTGTACCACTTGTTTTTGAGACAGGCTTGTAGTGCAGTTTGTGTCCACTGTACGGGCCCCCACCTTTTGCCCCCCAACCAAATCACTGTGACACTGCATTCCCCATTCATAAGTTTGACCTTATGTAATGATTCCCACTTCACACGGGCCCCATCCAATCACTGATCAATGACATGCCATGGATATCGATTACCCAACACTCGTGTTGCATGAACAAGCGACGTAGCCTGTTATACAACATGTTGGAAGCCTTGTTAGAAATGGTCGTTTCGGAATCTTTTTCAGCACCGTATGTCAACCAAATTAAACCACCTTATAGAAAATAAGATTAATCTTGGTTGTCAGCTTCTACGAAGAGTTATGTCTAACCGTTGTCCATTGGGGCCTCTTGAATCTGCACAGCAATCAATGGTGATTTTTGCCATAAGTTCGCATCATCCCTAGCCAAATACCACTCTTTATAACTTAAACCATTTTTTCGTTCGGATTTTTCTGAATGTTCTAATCGTGATAAAAATTCACATATGTTATTGATGATAATATATTCTAACATAGAGCTTCTACCAAGAAAATCCTTGAGCACTTTTCTTTCCGCCCCGACGTTAGTTTTCTCATGTCCTATACGTTAAAGCACAGAGTCGCGGACAGTATAGGCCTATGGAATGGCACTGTTCCAGTGAAAGAAGTCAAATGGACAAAACTGCAAGATGAGACCTTCAATGGCCATCTACATCAGTGCATATGACATGACGCTCGCCGTCTGAAAAGGTACACCCTTCTGACCTTATCCGGTTCCCTATAGGTTTATAGCTTTAGAAGACGACTTAGCGATAAGTTTTCGTATGCTCATCATTCACACGTCACTCTCAGAGAATTACATTACAACCCCATCTATGCACCAAATGCAAGAATAATTATTATCGTTGACACTTTATCAGGTTTATTGGCATCAAAATAAAAAAGAGGCAGCCCGTGCCTAGATTAGGAGGCTTCATCTCTGCAATCGGGACTCCCCCACCCAGAAAATCTTACCTCGTGGGTCTATGGACTCATTGAAAGCCTGCAGAATACTGCAACGAAGGAGAGCAACACCTTGACACTTGTCCATGCTTCCAGGAGTGTAAGCTTGTGCAATAGCTTCTGATCGTGAACAGTTATTCCCAAAATGTACACAAGCCAGAATGCAACTGCATACTTTTTGTGCTGATCCACCTTTGCCTCCGTTCTGAGGTTTCCTTGCAGACGTGGGTCTACCTGGAAGCAGATCAGGACACAACCTGTGGTTGTGGAACAGCACCACACACAATGGAACATCTCTTGGTCTGCCCACTGTTGGAGTTACAATGCACAGACAAGGACCTTGCGGAATTAATTGAAGCAGTCAGTCATTGTACCTATCTCTGGCTAGATCATATTTGAGAATCACTGTGTTTGGACCTTTGTGAAGGAGATATGGTGTTTGATTGAGTCATTCTGTAGGCGTTTCGGTAGTATCTCAGAGTGATAGATTTCGTTTTCATATCCATTTATTTCCAATTCTTCTTCTTCAACATACACACATGTGACACAAAAGCAAGGCCAATGCAGATAGCAGTAAGATCTTATTGTTTTGCATTGTTTTGTAAGACATGCGTTCCAATGTCCTCCAAGACTGTAACAAATGATTTATGCACTGTTAAAAATGATCTTAAAATAACGGCGTTTTGACTGTTAGCCGGGACTCAAAAACGTGCAAATAACTGTAAAAGGGGACTCGAAACGTGCAAATGACTGTAAAAAAACGTGATTTTAACTGTTGTGAGTCCCAGCTGCCAGTCAAATCGCTGTTATTTTAATGAACATTTTTAACAGTGTGGTAGGCGGCTGACATACGATCATAGTCGGTACTATTTGCCTCCTTGGTTTTATGCTACAATATTGATAGCACATGACGGATGCATGTTGGCAGAGAGTCATCAAAGACCACATAATCTAAGTCTTATATTAGTCTTGTATCATTGTTTACCTTGTACGCATTATGTACAGATTTTGTAAGTCTAAATTTACTTGGCCAACAAAGTTTCTGACAATCACCCTCAAAATGAAATAATCAACATTGGAGGCCCTAATTTGCATATTCTTAGTATTTGCAAGTGAACATGTTAGTGACACATGAACAAAATTTAGGTGTACCTTTATAAATTATCCTCGGCTCGCAAAACATAGGCCTCGTCATCTTACCTGTGCAGTTATGTGAAATATTGGCTAATATGTATGCTAAAAAATGAATATTTTGCTAATGGCGACGCTAACTTGCATATTATGACGTCATGGACACATCTGGCAATTTTCAAAATGGTTCCATCTTGATCACTGACCCTAAAATAGGTCCAGACACCTTATTTGTTCATTATCAACGGTATTGGTTGAGAATTAGTGAAAATTGTATTTTTCTGCTTTTTTTCTTATATAGAACCATTGATTAGAAGTTGATTTGGGGGGTGCACGAACACCCCTTTTACACTATACCCGACTTCTACACTATATCCGAAAGTCGAAAAACAAGAAAATTAGGAAAACTAAAGTTTTACTATTAGGCGACCAAAATAACAAAAAAAACCCGGGCCCGACCGACCCTGATTTTTCAGTTTTGCAGATTTATTTTTTTTAGTTTTTCCAAAAATCATGTTAAATCAGCCTGTTTTAGCCCAAAATTTATCAATTTTGGCAAATATTTTAAAGAAAATTTGTTAGTAAAAGTTTTTCATTTTTTCTCTTGATTTTTCAGATTTTGGGGCTATTTAGGCCAATTTTGAGCTCCAGAAAAGAAAAAAAAAAAAAAATCGCCCGACCGGCTGACCCTTCTCGAAAGGTCCGCTCGCCCGTAAAACAGGGTTTTCTTTTTTCGTCGCCTTATGGGCATATTATTTTTATATGTTTCCATTGCGTGTTTCCGATTGCATATTCAGTAACATTTTAAAAAAGATATTGATTTTTTTTTCTTTAGCACTATTTTAAATTAGAAAACAACATTATTTATCAGTGATTTAAAAATATAAAGATTGAAAAAACGTGAGCATATCCAAATTGATCATGAAATATATAACTTAACTCTCGTCTTACCGTCTTACCCCCTAGTGAACTTCGCTCCGGTGCGCTAAAGTGCCAAAAACTTTCGTAAAAAGCCACTACGTAATCATTATCTCATCCTTTCCGGTCATTTTAGCGAAAAACAATTTGAAGGTAGCACCTTCACTGGGGTTATGGTATGCTGTCAACGTCGACGGGTAAGGGGGAGGAGTGCTTGCCACCCAAGGATATTTTATGGTGCATTTTTGAAAATATTATACACAGTATGGTTATAAAATTCTATGTTTATGTAAAACTAGCCTATTGTCAACATGTAGAGCTGAAAACCGCATGAACATCCGATATTCCTACGTTTTAGCACAACATTGGATTGTCGCCTATTTTCTGTGGAAAATGCCAATTTTGCCAACTTGCGGACTTGATGACGTCATTGTGACGCCATACTAGGTATGTTGGTACTTTCCACTGGTATAAAAATCACAAGCATCGGATGCTTTAAAATGAATTCTCGAGGGGGTAACCCCCCCGGTAAACAATGTTACAACAAGTATTTGAAAAAAACTGTGCCGGGTCGCGGTAAATGATTTTAAAGAAGTTGAAGGACAACATGAAAGAGACATTAAGTAAAGCACTTGGTTTTCTAGTTGGGAGTTGCACTTTACTGGGTAAAAACATGTATAAAGAAATAGAAATGAATATAATATATCAGATTAATGGAGATGTTTTGATGTGTATGCCATTGTAAAAGGTGGAAAATTGCAACTTGCAAAATAATGTGGCAAGAAAACATTTTTATTTGCAGAGTTTTACTTAATTTAACAAAACAATTTTGGTATGAAAATACATTTTGATACAAGAAATAGATAAAATCATGAATTTGGTGATGTTATGGTTATTAAAGGGACATTTAGAGATAATGTTGGTGGCGGATATGACAAGAATAATGCACAAAAAATGTTTTTTCGGCAAAAAACATGAAATGGCTGAATAAAAATATGGGATTTCAAATCGCCAAATTAGGTTTATCAATTTTGATACGCTCGGTTTGTAACAAACCTGGCTTTTCGATAAAAAAAAAGGGTGTTTAAAAACAGGGCCGTACGCAGGCTTTTTTTACGGGGGGTGCGGGTCTTCGAAAAAGTGGACTTTTTTTGGAAAAATGGACCTAACACCCCTAAAATGGTAGTTTTTTGGACGTTTTGAATGTGCCATCACCAAAAAATTGACTTTTTCGTCATAATTTCTCTAAATTGTGGACCTTTTTAGCAAAAAAATTGGCAAAAAGTGGAACTTTTTCACCTTTTGTGGAATTTGGGGGGTGCGACCCCCCCCCCCCCCCCCCCCCCAAAAAAAAAAAAAAAAAAAACTGAAGAACATGATTTTTCGACCGATAAATAACTTGAACCAAGCTTTTTGATGAAAAGCCAGATAAACCGATTTTAAACAGTTGGCCCTACACTGCATTTATCAAAAACTACCTTTTTGAATTGATAAACCTGTGGTTTTTCGATTGGCAGTGTTTTTGAAAGCATGGCTTTTCCAATCACAAGCCCTGGAGTTGCAAATTTAAAAAAACAAATATATTTTTTTCTTTTATAAAATATTTTTTGAGTCCTCGGTCGAGAAACCAAGTTTTTTTAAAGAAAATTTCCAAATCTGAAATACATTAACCATACCAATCCAAAGGAGTGAAGACGTTTAGCTCAGAGAATCCTTTCTCGTCCTCCAAAGACAGCGAATTTTTTCAATAGAGATTTTTTTGCCATTGCTTCAAATTTTTATTTTACACAACGGCTTAAAATATAGGCTTGGACTCTATGGGTTTCTGCAAGTCAACGTGCTTCAAAATTTTGGGGCCTGTCCACACTTTGTAAGAGGTAGTTACTTATTAACAAATATAAGCCCGAAAGAAAAAGGACTACCATGGTTAACTTCGCGGCATTTTAATATCGTTAAATATAATACGCTACCGAGTTATCATCAATTTTACATTAATTACTAAAATAACCGAATCCACTCTGCGTCGTGGCCTGAATCCTCGAATAAGTTGATGATAATAATCTACAGTGATTAACAAGGCCCAAGGCCAGGGCGTGAAATAAGGATTTCAGATCCGGTAGTCAATTTTTGGTGTTTTTTAACATTTTTATTGCCCCTGGTTTCTAACAAATGATACACATTTTTGTTTCAGACCAGGGGCATTTTGCCTTTTAGGGCATGGGTAAGTTTGCCCCTTGCCCCTGCTTAATTCAAGCCTTGGGCCAAGGGAATATAAACATAAACTTGAGTGCCTCTTCCATAAGTACATACCAACATATATAAAAATTTGTCCTATTACTCACCTAATTATAACGCAGAAAAGGTCCACAGCCAGAATAATTAAAATGGTTTGTCTTGCAATATTCATATCCAAACAAATATAAAACTAGCTCAAATAACAACGCAAATCAAGTAAAATATATTCAAGTAGTTACTCCGAATTCAAGTTAATTCTTTTGGTCAATTTAGACATTCAAATACATAGGTATGCTCCATATATAATGAACATACTCATGCTGTCCTCCTGTTAGATTTTTTGCTTTTCAATGCTGAGGCGCTATAGGGGACTATATTCTACTTTGACCATCACATACCAGGTCTGTAAGAAGTATTGCTTTCAGACGGCGCCAGCCCTCTGGAATGTGTACTTAATAACACCCATAACAAGGTTAGGCATAGATGATAAAATAGTAATGGACTTGGATCTTGGCGCAAGTTCCACACTGTTTTTCCAATTGGGCAACATTTGTGTTGACTACGTAGCTACAGACATCTCTGAAAACACCTGACCTTCACCCAGTGTCCTGCATATTTTGAATTGACCACATTTAGCTATGGTTGTATTCATGATCTCCATTCAGTGTAAAATGTGTGAAAAACCCAGTCTCCAGTTGAGTCTAAAAAGGTATATTTTACATTTTCCTGAAACATAGCTGTTACTTTGTCATATTTTGTCCCTGAAAATTCATTTACAATACATCTGATATAAACACAGCAAATTTTCAGGAACGTATCCAATCATTGATAACACACAGAAATAAAAACACTTTCAGTTAAAATAGACTCCTGTTCCAATTTTGAGACATGGTTTCTATAGCAAAAAGGCTTGGAGGTCGAGGGTTAATTTACCTGCTACATGTGGGTGTACTTCAATGGAATCTGTACACAACACTAATCCTGCTGACCATGCATGACAAACAAAAGGATGAGAAACTACGTGTATAGCATTGGCATAAGACGGTTAAGTGGGTATTATTATGTCAACGTCAAGCTCCTTCATTTGGTGATAGTCCTGACTGATAATGGTTTTAATGATCCTTAAAAATCCATCAAATTTTCAAGGACGCTACTTTAATACTTTAACTAAACCAAAATCAAGCACAAAAAAACAAGGGGGACTAAGCAAAAAGAAGTATTTTGTACAAGTTTATTACAAACAAAAATTCAGCACGTTACATGTGAATGGGAGGAACGATACATAAATATTTATTGTTATTATAGTAGTAAAATATCGTGCATGATCGTTTTCAAATTTCGCAGAGGTAGTCTTGATCATTAATCCAGCGCCAAATTGTCTACAGGAAAATGATGGAACGAGAACAAGAACAAGATAACATTCACTAGTGTTTTAAAATAAATTGCGGCAAGTATTAAATCACATTTCTAATAATTCAGCAGCAAATATTCATTCGAACGTCATAAGCAGGAATGATTCAACAAATTATTGACAAAGTAACGAATTCTATCTACAGATGTACCAATTAAAAAAACTATTACAATCAAACTAAACAAATTATAAAAAATATAAAACGATGCATTTTTGTGGATATTTTGATTTTACTTGTTAAACGTGTTCCTAAGCTAAATTCTCGTTTTTATTTCATCCAATTTTGATGGACACCTAAGCCAATGGCGGATCCAGGACATTTTGAAATATGTCAAAATACCGGGGGCCTGAAAGGCTGTAACTCGTCAAAAATGAGCTCAAATGGGCTTGATTTTGAAAAGAATTTGCGAATTGTCCGGGAAGGCGCCTCCCCCTCCGCCCCTCCCTTCCCCAACCTCCCCCAAAAAAAAAGAAAAATTAAAAATTGAATACAAAAGAATATAAAATACCACGGGCCAGTTTCACCTGAAGATCAAGAAACTAAAGGTATAGGCATATGTAGCATTCATTGTGGGATTAAACCGTTTCAAACAAAAGACTATTGTACAGATCAGCGAAATGTAGATCATGCATTGAACTAATCAATATATTAATTCCAGGGAAAGCACCAGAAATTATATGTTGTCGGTGAAATGGGGACTCACTCTCAGGGGGACAATCGTGATTGAAATTCGTGGAAAATTTGGGGAAGGAATTTGACCTGCTGAAAACAATGTAACAGTCTACAAGTTGTTGAGGACAAATGTGTGGACAAACGCTCTAATGGGCGGGACAATTTACCCTCCTATTCCCCACTGACCCAAGTGCCAGTGAGGAATATGTGAGGAGAGAGGAAAGCAGTGTTTTACATACACAATACAATTGAACGAAAGGATGGTTGTGTCAAAGGTCCCAGTTTACTGTTCAACAAGGGTGTTTTTATGGTTCTCCTCTCTGTGAACCTGGATTAAGGCTGAGACAACACGACTGTTTGGAATTGATTTCTAATGTACATGTATTATAGCAATCGCGAACATTCTTAAAGTTATAAATTATGTCTATCACAAGATAGCAGCACTTTATACCTACTTTTTATTTTAATTTTCAATAAAGAATTCTTGAAGGTGATTTTCAATGGCAACAGTGTGATATCAGATAGCCGAAAACACTGGCCAACAGGTTTTCAACTGTCTCAGATATTTAGCAATAACTCCTGAAGCAGACCCCCTAATTACACCAACTAAAAAAAACTCATGAAAGCTGGAACACTCCTAAAAAGAATCAGTAAAACTCCAGTTGAGATGAACTTAAATATTTGGCCAAAAAAAATAATCTTTGATTCTATAGGTTTTTTTTTGACAGTCTGTATAGCATAAATTATTTAGCTCGCAGTGTAATCTGTAATGTTACTGACTCTCAATTCCAGAAAGTATGTTTCGTCTGGTAAAAGTTGATGTTTCAGTATTTTTTTTTATGGAATTGAGAGTCAGTAACAGAGTGCAAGGTACAATATAATTATAACATTGTTACTTTTATACACAGGACTCCTAATATGCCCTTGAACAAGATAAGTTCCCCATACAGTAATAGGGTAATGATGGATATGAATATTAATGCATTCAAATGTATTCCAATTTCGAATTTTTATACGACGGGCTGTCTCAAAAATGATTTTGCTATAGACAACTCGTCGTACACCTCATACATACTGATACTCAATATACATATTCTGGTTGGCTTTTGTGCCGGTTACAAACAATTTCGGGCATCAACGCTCTATGTGTGCCCGAAATAATGAACTCATAATTATAAAATAACACGAACTTTAAACAAAGGAGAGGATAACACGCCATTTTGTTTTTCAGAAGCATATTTGGGTGTTTTCACAGTAAAGGCTATCAGGCTGTAGAAAATCATTGTCCAAATTTGAAGAATGTGGAATACTGATTCATATAACTTTCACATAATTTACGGGTAGGTAAAGAGATATAAATTTGAAAGATTTGTGTGTGTGTATTACAGTGACCACCTTCTGTATATTTTTGTGCTCTAAAGGTTCACTTTCTTGGGATAAAATTGTAATATTTCAAGTATTGATTCATAACGGTTGTAACAGTGTGTCAAATGTTACAACCCCCATAGCCCCACTAAAGGATACTTTTCAGAACATTAAGGTAGAAATTTAATAATTTATATCTTTGTCAATAGAGATCAACATTGAACAAACAAGTAATCAAGGAAGTAGTTTACAAAATGTTGTTTAATCAGCTTGATTTTTGTTGACACAATGTTATACATTAATTAGGTACCTTTACTGTGAAAACACCAGTTTACACACACCCCTTACTTGTAATAACAGGCACCCACCACACACATATTATAAGCACACACAAAATATGACCGGGTTGATTAAAGACAATAACAGTGTTTATCAAATTTATCCCTTTATAAGGTAGCGGTCATTATTTACGCGGAGGTTGATGAATTTAACTTTTTTCGGCCAAAATGTTTTCCCCTTCGCTTCCGTTCAACAATTTTGCAATTCCCCCTTATTTTCTGGAATTTGTCCATTTAACGGTTCAGGTTCCCGCTCTCTCCTTGTTGAAAATTTCATGTTCCTTCTCGCGGTCACAACATTTTCGTATTCTCCTCCTCAAACCCTCCAAGTCCCTTCCCCGGCGTAAATAAAAACAAACCTATATATATATGACCCAATGTTGTTACCAACATTAGGTTGTTTCAAACCTAAAGGTGATTACATAGTGTCATGCCGCTTGCCGCTCAGCGGTAAACCGCTTTAGACTGGTTCCATTTTTCAAAAAGCAACTAGTCAAAGGCATTTTTGAGTAAAAGCAATTCAAACAGTGTTTCTATATGGACATTTTATGCTGACTCCAAATCTTTCGGTCCCCAAAGCTAATTTTTAGGGGAAATGTGCCTAATTTGCATAAATTCAAAATGGCCGCCAGTTTAACATTTTTTGTACATAACTCAAGATTTAAGGCTTGTAAAGACTTCATTCTTATGTCTATACATATGTTTTCAGGGTCAGAGAACACAACTAGACCATCAGTTAAGGTATTATGCCATATATTGACAATTAATTTGCATAAATTTAAAACGGCGGCCATTTTGACTTTTTATTCAAATTAACTGTCAACATGACCTAATGCTATAAGGTCATGCACCATGAGGTGGGAGCAAAGTGTGTTACATGCTTGAAACTACCAAATAATTACACGTTTTCACACTTAAATGAGAGTAAGTCATCAATTTTTTTTGAGATAGCTATAAAACTACAGGGTTCCCAAAAGATAAGTTCCCCCTAAAATTCAAGGACATTTTGTTGCATAACTTCACTTAGAACTGGATGATTGGAAGATTTTAAAAAGTTTTGAAGAGAGGAAACATTTGGCTCTGTCACAAAAGTCATTGCTTTCAAAAAACACGATTGGCATCCTTTTTTCAAAAAATGATGCTGTCAGAAAAAGTGGCACTTTACCGTATTCAAAAGTCTAAAGTAAGAAATTAACATTTTACAACAACGATTTCATTTCCATTATTCATTGCGATCTGAGGTAAATAAGCTTAAGACATTGACGGATGGGCAAACAAATAAACAAACAAGACAAATATGCAGGAAAATAAAGAATACGATGTAAGCTTTATATTCATCAGTATCAAATGGTCATTTTTCTTGTATATTGCTCTTTTATGAAAGAAAGAGGAAATGTTTGAAATGCCTGTTTCAAATCAAAATAAGCTTAACTGTTTTGTTATTCAGGGTGAGACACAATTGTCAATGTTTCCTCCATCTGCACTGAAAACATCATTGCCGTGTTTACACATGCTGTTTACCAATTTGATGAAGGTATGTTGATGAATGTGGTTCCATGCTCGCTGGATAATTCCACCACGCTGAGCCAGTATAGCGTTTTCCTTAGTGTCGATCTGTTTCACATTTCGACTGGTGTTGCTTATGCAAATCTCATCTCATTGTTTGTTTATCTGTTTGCCTATGGGTTCATGTTTAAGCTGATTTAATTCAGACCACAATGAAAGGAAATGAAATCGTTGTAAATTGATAATTTCCGACTTATAACCTCTGAATCCGGTAAAGTTCCACTTCTTCTCTGACAGATCATTTTTGGAAAAAGGGAGTGCTGTTGATGCCAAAAGGTTTTTTTTGTAAAGAGCAACGACTTTGTGTGACAGAGCCAAATGTTTCATCTCTTCACAACTTTTTAATTTTCCATCATCCAGTTCTAAGTGACTTTATGCAACGAAATGTCCTCGAATTTTAGGGGGGGGGGGGAAAAAAAAACTTATTTTTTGGGAACCCCATATTATTGTTGTAAAGCAAAAATGTAAAGGAAAGACAATATGCAACTTGATGTGCAGATACATGTGCCACAAGTGGTCACTAAGGTGGAAAGTGAAATTTTGATGTAAAAATACAACTTTTGTGGCCGGCATTTGGTACCTTCAATAACGAACAACATTCAAAGACTTTAACTGTTTGTATAGTCCAAATGAATGCCACATAAAGAACAACAAATGAGGATGTTATTTATATCTAATACATGGCATGGTTTACAAAGATATAAAACAAAACCAAATGCAAAAGCAAACCGAAGTTTATCAAATCCCATTGACTTTAACACATACCTCAACCGTAGGCACCTCATCCATAGGCAACACCCTCTTGACCCCGACGACTCAAAATTACGGCAACTCAAAAAGGGGAAAAGATAGCACAAAATTGAATATGCCTACCTATCAAAGTAGATAAAATTCCTCTTTAAAATGAATATACAATAAGCTGAATAGCTAACTTGTTTCTTATGATACAATAAAAAATGTTAATATTTGTGAAAAGGTAACGCCACCCCTCATTTTGTATACCCCAACTCATGGCGGACATGACCATAAACTAATGATCTAATTTTAATTCTTGACCTAAGAAACATGATAGACACAAGAATGAAGGAAAGCCTTAAATCTTGAGTTATGTACAAAACATGTCAAAAATGGCGCCCCATTTTGAATTGTTATGCAATTAACTGTTAAGTTGACCATTCCCAACACCCTAATGCCCTTAAACTAATGTGATCTAATTGTATTCCTAACCCTGAAAACAGTGTATAGACACAAGAATGAAGTCATTCAAGCTTTAACTTAATCTTGAGTATTTACAAACAACGTTAAAATGGCGGCCATTTTGAATTTATGCTATTAGGCCACATTTACTCTAAATCAGCTGGGGACCAGGAAAATTTGGAAATTAGCGCTAAACATTTTCATCTAAAACACTAACCAATTGCTTTACTCAAAAAAGCCATCGTCATGTTGTAGGAAGACACCTTTTGAGAAATGGAACGTCAAGAGCGCACCGCTCCAGAGTCAACTCCATGCTGGGCAAAACGTCAGCCGAAAGCAGCGGAAGGGAGATCAATTTATTGCTTGACGCTTTCCGCTTGGGTCACCGCTAGCGAAAATCTGGCATGATTGAGTAGTGACAGAAATTTCATCATCAGAGCGGCAAGCGGTAAGCGGCATGACACTATGTAATCATCTTAAAACTTCAATATTTTTAAAAAAAAAAAAAAAAATATTTTTACAAAAATATTAAAACATAATTAAAGTATCTTTTTGTCGGCACAGGTGGCTTAGCTGGAAAATATTGAGCACCAGACGCTTAAAAAGATTTGTCTTCCAAACAATGTCAAGATACAACGCCCCCCCCCCCACACACAACACAACAACTTTTTAAAGCTCGATTCAAAGTTTTTCATGGAAACCAGGAGAAAACTAATTCTTTTTTTTTTATCCTGCAAAGATTTCGTAAATACCGATACGGTTTAGCTCCTTAGACAGAAGCGGTACAATGTGCGAGCCAGATTGGAACTTACTTTTCACCTCTAGTATGACGAGAAAATCAGTCGTATAACCGAAAGTACAACTACAATCACGCGCGGTTAATTTCAAATCATTGATTGAATTCGGTCTTTTTCACTGATTGAGTGAAAAAAAAATCACAAGCACCTCGGTAAAGTAGCCACTCTTCCGTTTGACGCTTAAATCCTGTTCTGGTCACAAGGTGTGTCTGTTTGTTTGTGTTTAGGTGTTTGCTTGCTTGCATTTTGATGCAGTCATGCTGTTGTTTCGTTCGTATCACCTCTGCAGCAGCCAACAAAGACTTACAGCAACACTAGAAGGTCTTGAGAAGATACAAGCACACCCTCCACAAAAGCGGCATGCAGCAAATACCCAGTGCACAGACTAAACCATACAAGCTATGGAGATAAGAGCTATGCACATGCTTGTATTTAAAAACAAGAGATGGAAACGGTGTTATTCACCATGAGGAGTCGAGTAGGAAAACAAGCAAGAAAGAGGAAAAAGAATGATGCATGTTACACATGAATACAGGAAGCAGGATTTAAATACTCGTATTTTTTTTCTGTGACCAAAAATGTAAAATTAAGACCAAAAATATTAAAAATAATTCTTCGCTAAACCTATGTGGTGTATGAAGGCGTGTCCCTCTATGATTACTGTTTATCCCCCATTCCATCCTGATCCATAGGACACAATCAGTAAAGTGAAAGGGTGTAAATTTTAGGCCCTTTTACCTTGATATAATTATGTATTTGGTAAGTAGCGAAGAGTAGTGTGGAAAAGCATGGATTTGAGTTTGACCAAAACTTCAAAGAACTATAAACAACATTTAAAGTGGCATTTCGTGATCCACAAACTCGTTCCCCAGACTTATATCAAAAAAGATTCGTAGATCAATCTGAAATGTTTAGCCTAAGTAATCCATTGTACCTAAATCTTACGTGCAATTCGACGAAACAAGCATTTGCTATAACACGAAAACCGACAAGATCGGGAATAACTCAATTGAGAATAAGCTTTTCTCAAGGAGATCTAGTGACACCACGAAAAAAACAGGTGCTGGAATCACGAAATGCACCTTAAACACAAATATAAAACACTAAACTTTTTAAGTACGTGTTCTTTTTACTGATTATAACTATTATACCCTTATACCAACGTCCATGTTGCCTATGTCTATATGGTATGTGCGCGTCCTCGGAAGAGGAGTAGAGTACCGTTAGGTGATATGGTATACTAAAGAAAGAAATCATGCAGTTAACCGTAAATAGTGTATACTTGTTAGAGGTTTATTTTAGTTCAAAAGTGGTTTACCATATTAGCAGAACAGATTCGTGACAAAATTGTGGGACAATTGTGCATTTAGTGATGATTCTGAAATTCGGTACAGAGTTTGGGCACCGTCCAAAGAACAAGAAAGATTGTTTTAGCTGGCTATTTTCTCATGTTTAATAGTGAGGCGCAAGCGAAGGTAACATGGGGAAAAAACTATGTTGAAAGGTATATGCAATGGTATAAGGATGCCAAAAATATGTGTAGTTTGTTCATGTACTACCAATGGTTTTTAGGAGTGATGAAATGAAAAATGATTGGCAAAATAGCCAAAGCTTCCAATTTCTGGTTCTCTTTGGACGTTTTGCACGAACTCTGTCCTCAAATTTCGGAGATAATCTTCAAGCGCTTATGACATCGGAAGACACCAACCCGAGGGGCCATTGTATTCCAAGGTGGATATGATGCGTGAACATGGACTTACAAAAATGCACCCTAAACCTACATGTAGTATTTCCAACCGACTGAAAAACATAACAACCAAACAAGTATTTTTGTTATTGTTACGTTACATAAGTATTTTTATCAGTTTTTTGCTAACAGTGAGCAATGCATTGATGTCGTAATATACCCTCGATATCTTGCTTTGCTTACTTCCCGATTACACTATTTTTGATGATTTTGATCTCTCTTAGTTTGAGTATTACATCCCTAAACACGTACATAACAAGTTAATAGTTAGGAAAAATATTCCCTTTTTACCATATGTGCCGTTTTTACACCCTAATCAATGTCACGGCGTACATCGCCTGTTGCGAAAAAAAATGGACCCTTTGTAGCGTTTTCTTGTTTCAAGCATCATATCCCCCTTTGAAGAAAGTGCCCCCCCCCACCCCCCGGGCACCAAGCATCAAAACATTTAGCTGTACTTACCTAAAGCATCCGAAGATGTCCAAATGTGGGTAGTATCGTTTTAGTTTGCAGCATGTATTGAGATCGGGATCATCGCCCTCTCGAGGACATGAAGGGAAAGGGTAATCACCGGGACAATCATAGCCACTCACAACTGAAACGTTTGGACAAAACACATATGATTGAAATTAAACTACTTAGTTTTCCAGGTAGACAGTGATGATGCTATCCGCTAGAAAAGCGATGGACACCTTTCGAACCTAACACCTATAGATGATATCTATCGCTCCTCAACCCAGGCTTGATAGCTCAATTGGAAGAGCGCCGTTCTAGTAATACGGTTCGAATCCGGCCAAACGCACATGGGCTCTTTTTTCAACACCTGTGTGCGCCACCTGTGTATCTCCAGGGAAAGATTAATAAATATTCAAGGATGCATATTTATTCATCTTTCCCTGGAGATGGCCAGCGCACATAACAAGTGTTGAAAAAAAAAAACATATGCGCTTGGTCGGATTCGAACCGGCAACCTTCGTCTTACTAGCATGGTGCTCTTACCAATATCATAACCAATATAAATAATGAATTACATAACCAATATGAATATTAAATACCAATATAAAACCAATATGAATGTAGTTTTCCTCCACCAACTCTGGCTTGTTAGCGTCTCTTTAACTCAATAAAAAAAACATTTGAAGAAGATCTAATTTTGTATTCGAGCGAATATACATTAGCATACTAAATTGTAAGCATATAATATAAAGTGCACCTTTGCTATACAGGGTGATCAAAAGGGTAGGATTGCGAAATAACTTCAGCTTCACCAGTCATTAATGTACACTGGCAAAAACGAAATATACATCTCAACTTTATGGGTTTTCACATTACACTGTGTCGTGGGAGAGTCTTGATAAATTATACCCGGATTTAAACATAACTGTAAAAGAGCGTGGCCTAGCGGCTAGGGTGCTTGCCTGTGGCGCAAATTTACCAATTCCGGTGGGGGTCACTTGCATTTATTCGGGTACTCCATTCTGGATTTAATCTGTATACCAGCTATTGATTAAATGGTTTATTGCCATTTATTCGATTCATCTGTCCCCGTACCATTCTTGCGGAGATGAAAATTCAATGAGGCGCAGGGACTTCTGTTAATCATGTTATTGTGAGGAATTTTAAGGCCTGAAATACACTATTGTGCGTTCCCATACATGAATGAAATTGTATTTAGTGGCAGGTGAGTGAGTTATATGACCGGAGTGTCCTCCAACATAATCCGTTGTGGCACGTGTATTTGAATTCTTTCATTTCCCTCTCCGACTTAATTGAATAGGTCCAAAACTCCAGGGGGACGAACGTATCACGCGAATCGACTATAACTTCAATTCGCCATATGAGTGCAACAAAGTCGTAACTGACATTTTTGACGAAATTTAGTTATTTATATAAAATGAAAGAGTAAATCATTACGCTTAATTTGATATACATTTCAGGTGACAATCTCAATTTATTGAGTTATTAACCTAAATAGGCCTATTTAGGTGTAGATACGACTTTGTTGCATTCAGAATTGAATTTCCCGTGTCGTGCAACAAAGTCGTAACTGGTAGATACGACTTTGTTGCACAACACGGGAAAACTAGTATGTAGACGACATTTTATTTCTTGTAAAACGATGTTTTTTAAAAAGGTGTATAATTAAAAAATCTCCTAAAATATTTTGTGAAAAGAGCAATTTCATTTTTTACCAAGTTTATGCTAATTTATGCTAATTTCGGTACAAAAAAACCTTGAAAACATATAAAAAATGTACTTACGACCTTTTTCCACTCAATATTACGCCCAGTACTTAATTAATTTACAAAAGTAAATGAATACGCATAATTTAACATATATTTCAAGTATAAGGCTCAATTTATTGCAGAGTTATTAGGTTAATTAGGCCTAATTAGGTGTAGATACGACTTTGTTGCACTCAAAATTGAATTTCCCGTGTCGTGCAACAAAGTCGTAACTGGTAGATACGACTTTGTTGCACGACACGGAAAATCATGTGTGTAGTTACGTCATTTTAATTAGCCAATTACTTCTTAATTAGTCGACTTAAGTGGGAAATGAAATATTTATAAGATATTAAAAAAAAAACACTTTTATCGTGTGTAAGAATTATTTTCATATGAAAAGTCACAAAAGAATGAAACACAAAAATGCTTCTCCTGTAAAATCATGAAAATGCAGATACGACTTTTTTTGCACTCACATGACGAATTGGTCTAAGCCCATATTGTCTAATACCAATTTGTCTAATAACCAAAATGTCTAATAGCCATTTGGTCTAATGCCCATCTAGTCTAATGCCCATTTCGTCTACTACCATTTGGTCTAATAACCACAAACACCATTTGGTCTAATTCCCATTTGGTCTAATATCCATCTTGTCTAATATTCATTTTGTCTAATATTCCTTGTGGTCTAATACCCAATTGGTCTAATATCCATTTGGTCTAATATCCATCTGGTCTAATACCCATTTGGTCTAATATCCATTTTGTCTAATATCCATTTGGTTTTCAATGTGGACCTTATTGATTAACTCATATTCAGTTGTTTTCAACCTAATATGAAATTCTCAATGACGGTTTTCATTAATCGAGACGGTTTTTTTTTCAAAATGGCGGCCAAAATGATAAAAACCTAAAAAGAAAATGTTGACCTTGATAATATACTCATATGGAGTTGTTTTCAGCTTGATGTCAAATTCTCAGTCACAGTTTTCAATGATAGAGGGCACTTTTTAAATGGCGGCCAAAATGATAGGGAAATATACTCTAACAAATAGAATAGTCATGATAGTTAGGTGGAAGTCTAGGCACACAGCCTGAAGGATGGAAGTGGAGTACAGACTTTTTCTATTGATAGATTTTAGTTCATTAGGACCTAAGCCAATAATTTTTGGAGGGTGTGCAAAATTTGTTACAGTGCCATTTTTGAAAATCCAATATGGCTGCTACTATGTCCAAAATCACTAAAAATCCCTTACGTATTTCCGATAGAGACAAATATTTTTTTTTTTTTTTTTTTTAGCATAACAGAATTTAATGGGTGGATAATGGGTGCCTCATTAAAATTCAACGGAGCCTATACATAAAGTGCCCCATTGAGCACCCATTAAAGTTAACGGGGCAATTTGGAGACGACCCCTAACTTAAAATGCACAATTCCGAAATTTGAGATGAATCGGATTTTTCGTTTTGATGCAGTAAACATTTAGGCCTATGTTTAGTATTACGTCCCATAGGATACTGTGTATAACAAAAATTCCGGATCCGGAATTTTACAACAAAGTTGTGATTTTCTATATGAAGGAATTCGATTTAAGCTTAGCAATTTCACACAGTGATTAGTATATGGACAGGCATTATGTACATGCAAAAAAACACGGGGGAAGGGGAGGGGCGCACTAAACTTTGGAAGTGACAGGGATGGTCGACCAGCCACACAAAACTACACTGCAAAAATTGTGTCTTGCCTGAGGACACTATTTAAAGACGCGACTTTAAAGCCACTTTTAGCCGTGTCCCTAAACAAGTAATGTCCGAAGTTGCATTTAGACATATAGTTAGGTGGAAGTCTAGGCACACAGCCTGAAGGATGGAAGTGGAGTACAGACTTTTTCTATTGATAGATTTTAGTTCATTAGGACCTAAGCCAATAATTTTTGGAGGGTGTGCAAAATTTTTACAGTGCCATTTTGAAATCCAATTGGGCTACTATGTCCAAAAATCACACAAATCCCTTACGTATTTCGATAGAGACAAAATCTCTCTGTATATTCGGTGTTTTTAGCACGAGAAAGTGTTGGTGATGTAATTTTACATTACATTGCCACAAAAATCCAATATGGCTGCTCAAAAAGTCAAATATGCTCTCGGAATCATTAAAATGATCTTAACTCCTTCAATATACATATTACGCTATTGAATACAACTGAACACCTAAACGTGTTCTGCATGTGTCAAATCTGTTACAAGTGTTACTTACAGCTCTAGATGCATTTCAAACGCATTTCAGGACACGTCAAGTGTTCTGCAAATTTTGCAGTTAGAGGCTTGATTCCCGTGTCTATATGATGCTTTATGCTTTACACTTATCAAATACATGTATTTGATTCACTAGAAAACCCTAACTGGCATTATCTGATAATGGACATTTGCAAAATTCAAGATGGCAGCCAATACAACCGCCTTCTAAAAATAGTAACACCTACATTAATGTGTATATATGTAGTTACATCAACTAATTATTTAAAAAGGTGTAAATTAAGGTATGGAATAAGATTTGACCATTTGACATTCTTATCTGGAATTTTGTTTCTTTGACAATGCAAAAATGTTCAGATGGTGGGCCAATGTGGCAGCCTTTACCTTATTTAAACACCTATAAATTACCATACATCTGTATTGTATTTTAGGTTTAAAACACACAACTGAGTAATTAAAGTTTAAATTATTAAAGTATGAGGATGTATGTTTTTGAGAATTAATAACTCGTCTCTGGTATAGTTGTTTTTGACAACATGCTAAAATTGCAAAATGGGACGGCCAATATCTTATGAATATATGACAATTTGTAGGTTTTCAAGATCTTAACAAGGCAGTCATATTGACTGCATCTTGATCGGTAAGGCTTGTTAACACCATTGAAATATCAGATACGAGTTCCTACTGGGTATGAGGCGCAAAAATATGCCTCTATTACAAATACACTTGATGAGTTATGATTCCAATTGAATGATTTCAGGGTATATTGGGTTTCGGGTGGCCTATTGGATTTGATTGGTAATGTTGTGGTCGAATCACGTCCAAAACCTGTCCAAATATTACTCGTGCTTTAAAACCTGGATCTATTGCATTCAAAATTATGCCATTTGAATGAATTGAGAGTGATAGCGGCCCTATTGGATTTATGCAAATGCACTGCAAGAAAATTTTGCACACCCTCCAGATATCATTAGCTTAGGTCATCATTGACAAAAATCGATCAATAGAAAAAGTTTGTACTCCATTCCACCCTGTGCCCACATTCTACATGACTATTGATTCAGGAACAGCAATCTTCATGGTAAAGGTAAGGTATTCCACGTTAGTTGATCCAGAGGTTCGAACGAGGGATCAGTAAGAGGGCGAAGGGCACACTTGCTGGGAGGATATCGTTTGAAACTTCTTTAAAGAGGTCATTCAGGGCAGGTTTAATTAGACACGGTAGATTCCCTGAGAAGCCATGATGGACAGCGGCTGCGGTAGTGCGATAGACTCTCATGGAGCGTGCACTGGCCCCTTGTTGCTGGAAAACCCACATAAACGGTGCAGGAACTCTGCTACCCTTCCTACAAAGAGGCTATATAAGGATTGATGGTTTGTCTTGCACATGCGTGGTACGTCCTGCTGGGACCATTGTAAATTCTTTCTCGTTGAAGGTAATGCCTTGCCTTTCCTGCAGGGCAGGCAAAAACTCTTCAGAAAGGCCGCTGCCGGTTGTAGGATTCTGATGAAACGTCGCCATACAGTCAGGCGAAGGTCTGAATCGTCGCTAGAGGAACTTTAGCCTTGTCCGGGTTCATCAAGAGGTCTCTCCTCATCGGGAGGTAAAACGGTTCCGCCATCGTGAGAGGAAGTACTTTCGGGAACCACACCTGTCTGGGCCAGTGTGTTATTAGAAGCATGTTGCACCCGCTGTGTATCATCGCTATCGGGGGAACGCATATGACGAGATCCGGTCCAAGCTGATCGCCATCGCGTCTATGGCGAATGCCATCTGAACAGTATGTCGTGAGCTGGTTGTTCCCCGCCACTGCAAAAGGTTGATTAGAGGCCACTCGAGTTTGTTGGAAACCATCTTGCACACTGTTGGGTTGAGGTGCCCTTCTACCGACAAGCCCTGACCTTGGTCGGGGCATGGATAGTTGTTCCCCTTCTCGGCAGGGTGCCTGCTAGAATGTCGCCTGCTCCCGGGAGATGGACTGCCTGGAGTTTCCTGTGGCACTGGCACCATATCAGCTGCTTGATTGTCTGCTGACAAAGAGTCAGGCTCTGGGTTCCTCCCAGGGGCCCTTTCCCCAAACTCGTGCGTAACCCTATGTGTGTATACTAACCCTTGCGTATGTCCTACATAACAGACCTTTTCATATCAGTTACACAGTGCTTTGGACAAATTGGTTCACTCAGGCATGACATATAGTATGCACGTAGATTAACGTTTGATTTTTGGGAACGGACCCCTGCTTGTTAAAGTGAGGTTGTTGCAGCGTAGGGTGATCGTCTGGTCCTCGACTAATAATGCCAGGGGGACCGCCCACAGTTCCAGAAGATTGATGTGATGCTTTGCAGGGGCTGGATTCCAGCCTTCCCACTGGGCTCCCCAGACCGCCTTGGACGTGTCCAGGGTGAATGTTGTGAGGCTGCATCCACTGAGGGCGTGGTGGACCTTTGGAGAGAGTTCTATACCCCCTCGATATCCGGTCTCTCTTGGGGTTGAACTTGGATAGGACATGAAGCAGTATGTATCTCATAAGGGCATTGGGGAAGGACTGCTGTGAGGCTGGAAATAAGGCCAAGAAGCCGTAACCACAGTTTGGCTGGAGCCATCTGCCTGGGAGGTAAAACGGTTCCGAAACCGTGAGAGGAAGAACTTTCTGGAACCACACTTGTCTGGGTCAGTGTGTGCTATTAGAAGCATGTTGCACCCGCTGGATCTTGAGAGCTTCTCCAGCACCCTAGGTATCATCGCTATCGGGGGAACGCATATGCCGAGATCCTGACCCAGCTGATCATCATTGCGTCCATGGCGAACACCATCTAGTCCGCTCCCCAGGAACAGTATGTCGGGAGCTGGTTGTTCCCGGCCGCTGCAAAAAGGTCCATTAGAGGCCGCTGGAATCTGTTAAAGACCACCTTGCACACTGTTTGGTTGAGGTGCCATTCCACTGACAACACCCTGACCTTGGTCGGGGCATGGATGGTTGTTCCCCTTCTCGACAGGGTACCCGCTAGAATGTTGCTTGCTCCCGGGA
This sequence comes from Ophioderma brevispina, assembly GCA_023653785.1. Taxonomy (NCBI): domain Eukaryota; kingdom Metazoa; phylum Echinodermata; class Ophiuroidea; order Amphilepidida; family Ophiodermatidae; genus Ophioderma; species Ophioderma brevispina. Next base: position 22,159 of record JAMKCH010016092.1, read on the forward strand.
GATGAACAACCTGGAGCTCGATCCTGTGGCGCTGGCACCATATCAGCAGCTTGATTGTCTGTTGACATAGAGTCAGACTGTAGGTACCTCCCTGCTTGTTTATATAAGTCACTACCGTGATGTTGTTGCAGCTTAGGACGATCGTCTGGTCCTTGACCTTGGGAAGTAGGCACGGTAATGCCAGGCGGGCCGTCCACGGCTCCAGAAGGTTGATGGGATGCTTCGCAATGGCTGGAGTCCAAGACACTGTCAATCGCTAGCCTTCCCAGTGGGCTCCCCAGCCCGTCTTGGATGTATCTATGGTGAGCGTGGAAGCGGGATATCCCAGGTTGAATGCTGCATCCACCATCTGAGGGCTTGGTGGACCTTTGGAAAGACGTCTATCCCTTCGACACCCAGTCTCTCTTGGGGCTGAACTTGGATAGAACGTGAAGCTGTATGTATATTTTGATATGTAGGGGCATTGGGGAAGGACTGCTGTGAGGCTGGCTAAAAGGCCAAGAAGCCGTTACCACAGTTTGGCAAGAAGGTCCCGTGCGCAGAGGACAATGGCTGCTGTTCTCTCTGCCGTCAGGAAAGTATATGACCGAGTCCAGCAACTGCAGGGTGTGGGATGGTTGGAGGGCTGACTCCTCCCAGTTGATGATTAGTCCATGGGAGCTGACAAAGCTGCAGGCAGGTCTTCCAGATTTGAAAGCGAAGGGCCTCTAGGTATGAGGCAGTGATCAGCCAGTCGTCAAGTTAAACGTAAATGAACATTCCTTGTCATCCCAGAGCTTTAGCAATCACCTTGTCTATCCTTATGTAGGTCCTTGGGACGGTGGATAGCCTGAAGCGCAGGCTCTTGAACGGGAAGGTCTTGCTGTTGATGTAAAAACCAAGCTATTTTCTGTCTGAAGGATGGATGGCCACGTGTAGGTATGCGTTCTTCAAGTCCAGTGTTGCGCTCCACCACCCCTGGCGTAGTTCCAGGATGATGGCTGCTAAGGTTTCCATGTGGAAAGGTATGGGTCGAATATAACGGATAAGCGGCTTGAGGTTTAGTATGGGGCGCCATTCGCCCGACTTCGCCGTTAAGAAGAATGTTGAAAAGAAAACTATCCTTCGCTTGGGGACAGTTTCTAAGGCTTCTTTTAAGGCCTTACAAATCAATGCATTTTGAGAGTTTATGACCCCTTAAACTCATTACGTCGCCCTTAAACCCCTTAAAGTATTATTATTGTTAATATTTATGCATTAAGCATATATAATAACAAAAGACCAATTTTAGCAAAAAATCATTATAACATGATACGGGCATTTCTTTAAAGCGATTATGTGAAAAAATAGGTCATTTGGCGGCTATTTTGAAAAAGCGCCCTCACCAGTTAAAAAAACTGAGAATTAGACAACAAATTGGAAGTTATTCCTTGTGGTGTTATTGAACACATGAAAGTGAAAACCAAACTGGGCAGACCTTCTGAAGTAATAGCAACAGGATGACGTGTGCCCCCTGACTATTAGGGGTCCCATGATCTCCCCCCCCCCCTTTGGGCACTAACGGGAGTGAACCCTTGGTCACTTAAGTATTAAGGATCATGAATAAACAGGGTCAAATATTGGCAATACTTGTTGAGGGTAGGATTTTCAATTGTCATTCCTGTTTAGGGGTGCTTTATGGACCGATTAAATTACCTGTTTAGGGTAGTTTTTGAAATCTCATGGTCGCGCATGATCTCCAACGCAATGACCAGTGATTTTTATGCATGGAATTCGCCTTTTACTTGATAAATACGGTGTGTTAAGCTTAGCCATTAACAGAGGTCTTTACTACAACAATTTGCAATACACTACAGTGCAAAAATGGATTTTTATGACCAAACAGGGGCGCGATTGGTACATTTGAAGAAATCGATATAGAGGCTTTAACATGGTATGTCGGATTTAGTTGTAGTAATTATATAAACAAGATGAACTTACCATAAAAAGAAATGAGTAGACATACCGTCCACATGAAAATGCATCGTATCAGCCCATCGTATGTATGAATGGAAAAGAGACGCTTGATATCGCAGGTACGAAAGGAAGAACAGTTGTAGAGGAAACACCTACATGGTAGTTTCAGTATAGGAGACTTTGATTTTGACTGAACTTTGGTCAATACTAATATTCACGTGGTTACGATTCTGTTTTGAAGGTTCACATTTCCTGACCTAAGTATGAATATTGTACAATGTTTGGATGGGCAGTTTCGATAACGATAAGCCTGTGCCCAGATATAATAATAGCTTTATAAAGTATTGGGATTAAACGAGTAGTATAAATTTGATATCATATGAAAGACCGTATTGTCTCAGTCTTGTCCTGACATTTCGATTGAAATACATTCTTTCTCAAGATATAGATAAAAAACTAACGTTTTAGTGGTTTACAATCAATATTAGTATAGCCAAGTAGGATCGGGATTTGCACTATGCATTATCGCTCTAGCATCAAAACCGCAAGTCTATTTCCCACGACTCATAGTCAGGGGTGTACAAGTGCAAGGCTCTAATATCAAGTCGAGACCACAATGTGACAAAAATCGGATTCAAGCAACTTTAAACTTCAGCCATTATTCGAGATTAAATCTATATTATAAGTAGCTTCTTACGTCTGTTTACATAATTTCAATTTGTTACCCCCTCTTCTATTTTATACAAAGGGTTGTCATGGCTTGATCTAATATACGGTCGAGTCACGTCACGTAAAGTTACGTCGCTTTGGATGGTTCCCCAGTTAGTGAGTTATTGTATTATAATTATGGTTCTTCTTGTATAGACTATGATTACATTTGGTTAGTGAAATATCAAGCTTTTTCTCACAACCGCCGACGGTGTTTCCTTGGTTTACCGAACTTATTTTGAAACCCATATCCGTCTCCCAGGGCGCCACACCACAAAAACAATGAAGTCCATTAAAAATACACGTAAAAAAATAACACTTTTCCCTCTCTGTTTTGGAGTCCCTCGTGACAATTATGTTTTCACAGGGAGTGAATATGAAAACTTTTTCAAAATATTTCCTTTTTTGAGATAAATTCTGTTATCCGGGGCCAGGGCTCGAATACTAAAAGTGACGGGGATGTGTGGCCGACAAATTAAAGCATGGGGGTATTTAGCCGATTAGAGGCAGGACACAGAAAACAGGTGAGGTTATTGCGTAGATCCAAAAAAGGAGGATCAATCAGTGAAGACCACAGAAAAAAATGGGCGAAACACTGCAGGAATTGCATAAAATGTCAATATTCTTGTAAAAATGTTAAACAAATCAGAAAAACTTCCAATAAGTTTAGATTTCGGGGAAAAATTCCAACATTGTAGTCAGTCAACAAGGGGTCTTTAAGTGATGTCAGTAATGTGATTGAAAAGGGCCATTGGTTTTAGGTGACAGAAAATTAAAAAGGATCTTGCCTGGAGAGAGCGTGAAAAAGAAGGGTCAATAGGTGGCCACACCTGCCCGTCATCTATTATCAGCCGATTATTCAGTACGGGGTTCCCCCCCCCCCCTCGGTCTAATATCAATCGGGCCAGAGCCGTATAAGAGAGTTGCGCCACCAATAGGTACTGTTTTTCCCGTGATTTGATTGATAGGCGCCATTTGGGGGCCAACGGGGCCGACATTCAAATCACGCCAGTGCCGTGCGCACACCGTTGTGTGTCAGGGATCCTGGGTGTGTGGGCAGCATGTGTATGACTTGTCAACGCTGCAATGGGGTAAATTAATTTAAAATGCCCGGGTGTTGTGCTTGGAGCTGTTCCAATCGAAGCGAGAAAGGATACAAACTATACAAATTCCCCAGGGACAGCAAAAGGAGACAAATATGGGAGGCTAAAGTCAATCGGCTGGGTTGGAAATCAACTAACCACAGCGTTCTTTTCGAGGTAGGCATTGAAGGTGCTCATTGTGGACATGCATTGTGATCGTCAATAAACGCTATAAATTACCAGGCACTGTAGTTGTTCATGTTCATGATGTTGTTTGAGTTGAGTCATTGTCATCTTCATGATCTTTGAGTGACATTTTCGTTTTTGTACTCAACCTGCATTTTTGTATAGATTTAGGGCCTAGCTGCATAGCCGGAGGGCTGGGCTGGGCATATGGGGTGAACTGAAGAGCCTAAGAGGGGAACATGATTCATGACGACAAACGCAGGCTCAGCAACACATGAACAAGTATAAAAGTTGTGCCAAATTGTACAAGACTTCACGTCACACAAAACCCTAATTAATTCACCAGACTTAACGGAACAAAGTGCACTTTTATTTCATAGAATTCATCACTGAACAGGGTCATGTGTGTCAAGTGACCATGGCTGGCATGATCTAGCTCGTTCACGTCAGTGGCGGATTTTAAGGAAAAGGGCCCTGTCAGCAGTTTAAGGTGGGACCCGTCAAGAAGCAACGCAATATCGCACTTTAGTGCGACTAAGGTGTGTCCGAGGGGGCCCTTAGAGCAAAATTTTAGGGGAGCCCTGTCAGCAGCTGCTGACACTGCTGACTCTTAAATCCGCCACTGCACTGGTTCACGTAGCGTTGCACGTCATCCGTACCTTATAGGGAGAGGAGATAGTAGGGGCTATCGTAGCGGAAAAAGCCAGAGCAACCTCGGGCTAGGCATGATCCCCGGGCATGATCATGAATGACATTACCAATACCAAATAACATGAATAATGAGAATGCAGTTTCATTTTTAAAATGCTCATAGTGCAATATACATGTACATGCTGTGAAACAAGATTTGATTAGAATAATAATAATTCTGACTGGATGAAATATCCGCACAAAGCCTCTCAGTCTAGACTTGTGAACCATGGACTAGTCTAGGGCTAGCTAGGGTAGGCTTCGAGGCTTGGTTGAAGTGAATAACTTTTTTACCAGGCTGAAATTTCATCATCAGCATAGGATTGCATATTTGGTGGATGTATGAAACCAAGTCAAAATAAATGTCAATGTGGCACGACTGTGAGCAAAAAACTATTAATTTGTCTCGAGAGGCATACTACATGAATCATGCTTTAACAAAAGGCTAAGTACCAATTGAACAATCATATGCAAATATAGTAATGATTACTATAATCGATTTATCTTCCTCGAGTCAGTGACCTCAACACGCCTTCAGAGGTTGGTTTGAGTGTATTTTCGTCCGCACTGCCTTTATACGCGCGCATGAGGACGTCAGTTGCTTTGAATCAATGCTTGCGTTCAGTGGCGGGCGTTATGCATACCCACACTGACGTCACTGATCGAGGAAGAAGAAGAAAAGAAAGAAAGACATACTTGATCTCGTCTGAAGTATGAAGTTGCAACGCACGAATTTACACCCTTGTACTTTATGCGCGCGCTGAAAGTCGGTTCAATGTATATGCCCGCGTTGCTACTTCATTCATCGAGCTGGACAGAGTGTATTATAGTTTATACTCTGGCTCATAATTTCTTGGACGGTTTAGAATGTACGCCCGCTCCCAGCCAAAAACAGCGCACCATTGTGGTTGCACACGTGTGTTTTGTACAAAGGAGAAATTATGACTCGGAGTATAGTATTTAGTAATGCAGGGCGTGAATCCCTGTGTTATTATTATATTATGTATTATTACAAAGCCTTATATAGCGCTCCAAGAAGAACGGAAGCGCTTTACAAAAATATGACAGGGGGAAAAACAAAGAACAAAAATTATGGAAACAAGTGAGTTTCAGCTGTCGCTTGAACACAGGCAAGGACTGCACTTCACGGAGAGACACAGGGAGATCGTTCCAAAGGCGAGCAGCAGCGATTGTAAAGCTCATGTCACCAGCTCGTTTGCAAGATCTCGAAACAATGAGCCGGGTACGATCTGATGATGAGCGCAGTCGTTGCCTATATTCAGCAGGATCCGTGTTTTGGAGATGCATCATGGCTGATAGATAACTTGGAGCCATATCATTTAAGGCTTTGTAGAGTACAGCAGAGTTGTATAGAATTCTTTGTCTAACAGGCAGCCAATGCAGTTCCCTAAGCAAGTCAGTAGAGGACTGGTCCAGTCCGCAAGCCATCACCAACCGGCGCAGCCTTGTTTTGCAGGCGTTGAAGGCGAGTAAGGTCAGCCTCACGCAAGCCAAGAAGAAGAGAGTTGCATAGTCAAGGCGGAGGGAAAGACCAGTCCTTAACAACAGTGCTGACATGCAATCAGTGGTGATGATAAACGCCGTATACGCCAGAGGTTATGTATGTGAAATTTACAGGATTTACAAATAGAGTTGACTTGAGAATACATAGTGAGAGACTCATCAAAGGTGACGCCAAGATTCTTGATTGATGTTGATCTCTGGATGGATAATTCAACTAACTTCAAAGTAATGTTGGAAAGAGCAGCAGAAACATTTTATTAGCTATAAGAAAAAACTCTGTCTTATCCTGGTTTAAACGAAGGGGTTAGGAATCATTCCATGCATGGATAACATCAAGCAGGGAAGATAACCTGCCGAGCACGCGTTGACAATCACCCTCAGATCTGGGATCAAATTCGGCATCATAATATAAAGTTGTAAATAATCAGCCATAAAGCGTGGAAAGAAATATCAAAAGCACGCACTATGTTGCCAACGGGGGATGTATACAAAATAAACCCATGGGGGCCGATGATTGAGCCCTGCGGCAACGAATATCTAAAATCATGGTCATCAGAGAATTCGCCATCAATAGACACTTTGGTCACGCGATCTCTTAGGTAGGTGGAAAACCATGATTTAGCCATGTGCTTGATGCCAAATTTTGATTCCAGTCTGCCCCAACAACAATCTAAAATGAAAAAAAAAAAAAATAATTGTCTTTAACACTTAAATGGTATTAGTTGGCTATTGCTTGTTCATTTTTGATTTTATGGTTAATTGTTGGCTAGGCCCAGGCGGTAGGCCTTAGTACATAGTATTTTAGGCCACGAGCCTGGGCTAAGTCCTGACAGACATGATATAGGCTGAAGCTATGATGTATGAATTTCAGTGATGCTGTAATCCAGTTTTACTAACCAATCATTTCCTGAGCATTTAAACCAACATAAAAAACAGTTCAGGCTGCTAGGTTATAAATGAATTTCTGTAGCCTGACTAGCAAGCTGAATTCATGAATGTGAGTAAGCCTAGGCTATAGTGCCTTTAGTATCTTCCTTGAGTCAGTGATGTCAGTGTGTAATGCAATAGTCGCAGCATGATTAAATCCTGAGTGTTGATTTAAAGCAATACTGTATGCATACATGTATAAAGGCGATGCGAAAATATACACACAAAATGACTGTCTGAACGTGTTCTTGTCATCACTGACTCGAAGAAGGTAATGAAGCATAGGCCCATTTGAAGCTAATTCTGTTTTAGGGCTATACATGGATTTGTTATTTTAAAAAAATTCCACAACTTTATTTAATTTCAGCCCGATTCTAAGCGTTTTAGGTAAATTCACGTGCTTTTTCAGGATTTTTTACCAAATTCAGGAATTTTCCACAAACCTCAATCACACCCCGGTTTATAATGCAATACTGTGGGTCATGGCTCCATTTTCCATACTGCACTAATTTTGTTCATTATTTAGCTGCTCTTCCCAAGTGTAACATTAGAAAAATGTGTATAAAAAATATACTGTTCGTCATTATTCTCTTCTCGTCAGGCCCGTAACCAGGATTTTTTGGGGGAGACAATTTTTTTTAAAAGGGGGCTTTTTCCAAAATTGCCCCCTCCCTCAAAAAGGGGGCAAATTTGGCAAACGTGTGTCTTTTCAAACAAATCTTGGGCAAAAAAGCGCAACCCCCCTAATTTTGTGCTCACTATGCTTGCAAAATCCATTTTTTACCTTTTAAAGCTATTTTAGGGGTTTTTTAGGAGCTTTTGGGGATTTTGGGGGGCCTCTTCCCCCTCCCCCAATACGTGCCTGCTTCTCGTGCATTGTCTGGAACAACCACCTTTATGCTTTAGATAGTATTGATAGTATTTTCTGTACAGTGAAATAAATTAATAGCTTGTGAAGTAGGCAGGTCACAGACCTGTACCTTTCAGGTTTTAATACTTTTACTGTTCTCATGCATCATAAAACCATTGTTAAAACAAACTAAAAATATAGTCTAGACCTTATATAACAATGTAAAAATGTAATGTAAATAATACAAACAACATGTTTTGTGTGATTTATCATTTTTCCATTATTACAGGTACACTTTGATGTAAAACAATTTGAAAGAAATAGAGCTGATGGAAAGATCAAACTCAAGCCAAATGCCATTCCAACTATATTTCCTCATCGGAAAGTGCCTGCACCAAGAAAATCACCGAAGACAAGAAATGTGTTGCCCACAGATGATAAACATGAGGTTAATTCTGTCTTGCATGATCACGGCTACCTTGTCACTGCTGGTTCACCTCCACCTCATTCTTCCAGTGATTGTAAGTGTCAGTGCTTTCTGAAACTTGCATGCCAGTGGTGTTATTAACCAGACATTTTCATTGCAGGGAGGGCAGCATGGGAAAGAATGTAATTTTTGTGGTATCACACTTTTCTTAAGAAAACACATTTTGCAAAGACGAACATAGTATACTGTTAATATCAATTACTTTTCCTGATCTCATTGGAGCGGGGGTTGCGTGCATACATGTACCTAGATCCACTGCATTACTTTTAGCTGTTGAAACAGCTCATAGTGATCGATACTTTTTTGTTATTCCGTCCATTCATAACAAATGCTTACAGGTGGTAATCATTTTCTAGATTCAGGGACAGCCTCCAAGACATTCTTTAACAGATGTTATTGGTGGTATAGGACCTACTTGGCACATGCATGATTGTTCATAAAAAGTAAAAAAAGAAAACAAAAAACAAAATTAAAAATAAAACAAACAAGTGAAAGCAATCAAACAAATGCACCAAAAACAAATACATTAGTCAAATCAAAAACATTCCAGAAACAAAAATCCATCTATAAAAAATGGGACCCATATAGCACCTGCATCATGTATGTTCAGAAAAAAAATCCAGGAAAAATAATACTAATAACTCACAAAGAAAAACAACAACAAAGAAAAAAAAAATGAAATGGAAAGAAAAACATAAACCAGATGAAACACAAATGAAAAATCAAATAAAAAACATTCTTCCAAAAATTCTAGAATATAAGTTAAACAAATAAAATATTCCAGAAAAAATCAAAATTAATTTTTAAAGAAAAAAATAATAAAATGGTACCAAAAATCCAATCAATTGGACTGGTAGTGCCCATGGTTAAATATGCCATCCCAATTAATAAGTTACTTATTATTTGGGGTGAATGCAGTGGCGTACCACCGGAGAGTGGGGTAGGGGAAGTAAGTTTCTGCCTCTGGCTCGACCAAGCAGGACAAAATCCCAGACAAAATGGACCAAACTTTGCAATTTCATCTCTTTTTTGGAGAATTTTGGCCTAAATTTGGGCCAAATTATTGAAAAGGGGGCATATCCATGCTTATTTGGTCCCATTCAGATTTTTTGTAGGAAATTTAACTTGAGATTGTTTGTGCCTAAACCCCCACCCGGTGGGAGGGCTTGGGAATTGTTTTGTCCCCTCTCTGGGTCGATTGCATCGCTATACCACTTGGTGAATGATGTTCATATCATGTGAGAACTATTACAATAATTTATTATTACCACTAAAATCCTTTGCAAACTTGTCTTTTTGCAGCTGAATGTGGCATGTTTGAAGACGAAGTTCAGGGGCCCAGCCAACCAATACCAGACAGCAGTGCTACTAGTACTAGCGAGTTGAAGTCGAAGGTTTCGAAGTTGGAAAAGGAACTTATGAAATATAAGAGCAAACTTCGTAAAGTGCGCAAACAAAAAGGAAAGCTCGTAGGATAGAGTCAAGAACGTGAAGAAAAACGTCGTCAAAAATTATTTTCCACTGAACAGATTTCAGGCACTTATCAGGGGAATTTAAAAGGGGGGAAATTGGAGTTTCAGTACAATAAAAAAAAAAAATCGCTTGCATTGAGGTTTTGCATGTGGACCCACAAATGGTTATGAACTACTTCTTGAACAAGAGGATACACTGCCTGCATCCGTTACTCTGCAAAGAAAAAATGAAAACTGTTTCCTTTATACCGGGGGTTCTCACAAATGTCTTTAGCTATTTAAAGTTGAAAGTAAAAGAAATGCGTCAGGAAGAACGTTTATGCTGTCTTACCATGGATGAATGTCAATCCACTCACAATTGAGGGATATGCAAGTAATGGGAAATTTTTGGTGATGTAACACTGCCAAATCACACAGGAACTGCCACATGGCCTTAGTTTTCTGCTGATGGATACATCAGGTGGAAGCAGACTGTCGCCTACAACTTACAGGCAATTCAACAAATGGAGAGGTCTTCAAGCCTATTATACAGATATTATCAAGACGTCGGCAGGATATTGGCATCCATGTTATGGCATCACAAGGGGATGACAGGGGAAGTGCGAACAGGCCATGGGGAAAAAGTGTTGGTGAGCGTATGTGAAAAACTATGCCAACCAGTTAAAACAGGAATACAGCACCCCCAGGATCCAGGGCAGTGGCTCTCTTTTTGGTGTGTTCCCCATTTTTTGTTATTAGCATTGAAGGATGCTCTTGTCAGTGGACAAAACCTTTGTACTTTCTAAAGAAGATGTAATCAAGGAATAAACGTACAATCTCGTGGAGGTTGAGCATTACATCCAGTTCGTGAACTTGCTTAAATTCAAGAAACCCTAAAGCTCTAAATTGGCTCCAATCTCACACCGGCTACCTAACTCCCTCTCACTTGAGAAGATGAAAGGTAAGTAATGCAATCAGCCTTTCGTACAGAGTAGTGCTGCATTAGTAATAGGAAATAGGTGAATGGGTGGAACAAAGTTATCTCACTACTGCTGTTTGGAGTCATGCAATCACTGGTTTGATTTAATGTCAAGTCAGCACCCAGTTATGGCCTTGAGCAAACTTAAACCACCATAAGCAGAAGAAGCCATCAATTTCTTGAGTATGTTATCCAAGTTTTTAAGAGAATAGCAATTGGACAGAAGGCTCAGTGGAAGCAGTTCAAAACTGGTATTTTAGCTTCAACCATCTCGTTATAGAAATTCAGGCGGAGATTCTTGACGCAGGGGACACAAATTATACTCACAGGAAGAATAAACAAGATGTGCCATGGAAAATCTGTCAGCACCTTTGTGCGTCCTGCTGAAAAAACCCAGTTCCATCACCCTTTAGCGTTCAAATATGCACTAAAAATTATACAATTGCTCCAAATTCTGACAAAAACATCAAAGAGGGCAAGCTATGAGCAAAGATATGGTCATATCTGGCAGAGTTCTTGGATGTACCAATCTCCATACCTAAAGGAAACCAGAGGTTGTAGCATTGTGAAACTGACAGAATCAGGCGTTCAGGACTTAGAAAAAGCAGAACTCAACAGCTTGTACTATGTAGTGGGGTATTGCATACATAGTATTGAGAAAAATGAGGAGCACTGCGACCAGTGTTTGGAGAAAGTCAAACTCTGAGCCGAGTAAACAGCAAGTTGCGCAACTAACCAAATAATACAAAGGAAGGATTGCCTTGTATTTCCTAATAACACTGTATTCATCTCTGTCAAGCTGAGATGCGTTTCGACAAGCGAAATGATTTGGGTCCAACGTGTCAAATGAAGAAAACTATCTTGTAGAACACAAGCAGAAACTGGTACCCAAAGAAGTTGAACTCCAAACTTGCCACAATATCAAACAAGACATTCTGCAAAGTATTATTTCAACATTGTCTTCATACTTTTGGACAAAAAAAACTGAGGGCAACAAGGAGAGCAGAAGATTGAAAGGCCAAACAGTAGGGGGAGCAACTGGGGAGGAAGGGAGTAGGCTATGCGGAAGATGGTTAAAAAGATCAAAGAAGCATGCATGTTATTCAAAAAAAACGAGTGTTGTAAACAGCAGCAATTTCAATGGACTTCACATTTATTATTAAAAAATACTGACATTACCATCCAGGGTGCGATGGCATTTCCATGCAAAGAATAATCTCTATGTAACGAGTAAAATGCTCGTTTTATTTACAAACCATCATTTTGGAGTGGTTACCAAGAGTTTCACTCTTTGGGGAGTGAATTTTCAATCGTTTTAATTAGAGAGTAGAAGTGTGGGAGTCCAGTTTAAATAGAAGTCCTGACTTGGAATGTTTTTGTTCTCTACAGCCTACAGAACCTCAGGTCTGCAAATGGTTCTAAATTTGTTGAGTTGCCAACCAAAGGCCCCCTTGTGACCCTTCAAAGAATCGTTTTAGGTTACAGAAATCCTAGCTTTTAGCGCAGTGGTGTCACCATTATTTAAAAATAAGAGCCGAAAAATTTCCCAATTTGCATTTTTTTCCCAGCCGATGTACCAACATGCACGAGAGAGAAAAAAAGTGCCATGTCCCGGCTAGAACAGATGGGGTGTTTGGTAAAGAAACCCTTTTGAATTAGTGTAGAAAACTATTCTAAAGGTTTACACTTGTCAGACTAGTGCTTATACTCGATTCATCTGATATGTGACCCGTACCATTATTGCGGAGGTGAAAAAATTCAATGAGCGCAGGGGGACTGCATTATCATGTTATTGTGAGCAATGCCAGACCTGAAAATACAATATTGTGCGTTCCATAATTGATGAACTGTAGTAAGTGGCGGAGAGAAGTACAGAAAGGAGGGGTCCTCCAAGATAATCGGTGTGGCACGTGATTTGATTGAATTCTTTATTTTCCCGTTAGACTAGGTGGCCACTCTCTGACTAATAGGTCCAAAAACACTCCATGGGGAAGAACGTTATCAACGCGCCGAATCGCTATAAGAACTTTTGTCCGATGAAAACCAAATTAGGCCGAGGGTTTTGAACCAAAAACTTTTAAGGCTCCTTAAATTTTCGCTTCTCGTAGCAGTGGCCCTCTGAAAAGTTGTGTGGGAGGCCAGTTTTAATATTTTTTTTACGGAATGACACTAAAATGTCTGTTTTCACTGAAAATTGATATTACCACGAACTTTCAGCTGACAAAAATAAAGGAAGAGGCATTTTTTATTTTAGGTTACAAGGATAGACCCCCAAAGGTCTCCAAAACATATTGATTAGTGACTGTGTTGATCAAGAACACAATTAGGCATGTATATCAACATGCAGGATTGAAAGCGTTTAATTAAAGGAAAATTTTAAAAGATTGACCTTATCCCAAAAAAGTGAGGGAGGGCTACTGGATCTATATTTTTCATGTGGCCTAAAATATATTTGTAGAAGATCAGGAGTTAAAAAATGGTTCTTCAACGAATCATAAAGCGTTTAGAGCTAACAGCACCTTGTTGAAAGGGTTATTTATAGCAGACAAAAAACTGGTGTATGTTGAACCTTTCCGTATTTGTGGAGTGTAAGCATGGGAACCCCGGGTCAAATTTTGTTGTATCGTGAATTCCCTAGAAATATTTTCTTGCACATCTATTTGGGAAAGACTTATAAACTTTAAAGTAGTGTTTTATCGTTGATTCTGCAAGATGAATTTCATTATTATTAAATTGTTTCCCCATTGTATGATTGGCCAAATGCTTCTGTTGAAAAATGGAAACAAGTAAAGCGGGGCAAGCTCTAAGAGATTTTGGCCCGAAATTATGCTCCAGACCAGCTGCTCCGCGACCATATGCTCCGGAGCATATGGTCCTGAGCAGGTGGGCTTGGAGCCTAAATATTCTGGAAAAATATTCGAAGTCAAATATGCTCCAGGAGCATATTTGATACGCAAATGGTCCAGTGAACATATGGAATATGCTCCTGGAGCAGTAGTATTGACTTTCAGAATATTTTTCCAGATATTTATTGCTACAGGACCATATGGCAGGAGATATGGTCCTGGAGCAGCTGGTCCTGGCGCATAATTTCGGGCCAAAATCTTTTAGAAGCAAACGGCAACGATCCCTGTACGCGTTCCGGTACGGTATTTCCACGGCCACGGCACAGACTGTGAAAGATATGTTCTAAATTGGTATGAGCAAGAGATTAACATTAGCAGTGGCTACAGTAAAAAATGTGTGTTAAAATGAACTAACTCTCAAATATATCCGACAAACAAAGGGAGTCTATGAATGTTTTAACATCAGAGGGTATCTGGTACTTTGTTTTGAAATGTAGGGGTTTTGAATATGTAGTGTAGTTGGGTCTGATCTATAGAACAAGTGAGAAAATGACAGGATTTTGTTTATCTCCGGATCTCCGACCTTGAATGGTTCTCAAGTTTGGGAGCGGTCATATTTATGCCAGGGGGGAAGGAGGATTTCAATTTGTTTTTGGCAAAAAATTTTCGCGTTTCCCCCCCCCCCCCTCGCTTCGTTCAAAAATTTCATTCGTTCCCCCCCTTACATGCTGATTTTCCCAGTTAAAAGTTCATTTCCCCCTCTTGCGTTGATGAAAAATTTCAAGTTTGCACCTCTCACCAAAATTTTTCGGGTTCCCCCTAAAAAATCCTCTATCCCCATGGCCGTACGTAAGCCGCACATAATGACCCCCTACCTTAGTTTGGTAGGAGCAAGGCCACTGAGAATCGGGAAGTAGCTATAGGGACCATATATATACCAAGTGCTGAAACATGGGATTCAAAAGTCCAGGGGGGGGGGGGGGGGGTTCTCAGTTGGTTAGGGTAGGGACCATAGCTCACTATTCTGCCAAAAAAGCCCAATAGCAGGACCCATTAGCTATACAAGAGCATGAAATTTTGACTTATTTTTTCTTCCAAAATGTTGACATTTTAACTAGCAACTTTTGGCATCAGATTAAAGAAATTGGGCTATTTCCAACAATTTTATATAAAATTTGTTTTATTTATTTTATTTATTTGACTATTTTCAATACATATTTTAGAACAATTTTGGCTTCCGATTGAGAAAATTGACTAATTTTTCAATAAATTGAAAAAAAAAAACCACATTTCTATACCACATTGGCCATGAAAAAGGGTCATTGAAGGCTGAAAATGCCAGTCCCCCGGGTTTGGTCATTTTGCGTGAGAGCAGATTGGTCAAAAGTTAAACCAAAACTATGGCCAGTTTTACCTCACAATTCGCCATTTGTATTAGCAAAAATAATTCGAATTTTGGCTCTTTGAGGACATTTGACTAAAATTCCCTACCAAATTTAGAACATTTGCAGAAGAAGCGACCCATTTCTAGATCAGAATTGGCAAAAAAGGGGTTTTTTTTTTTATTTTTTTTTTTTTTTTTTTTTTTTTTTTTCCTATACCCACAAGCTTGAAAAATGAGATCCATATTTGCAGCACGTCCCTGTATAATCATGTGTTGAGACCCCTGGGGTGGATTATGTTTTTTATTTTTATTTATATTTTTTTTGTTTCAGCTGGCGTATTTGCAAAGGTCTTTTAATACCGTACCCAAATAAGGGGACGCGATCCCCATTCCACATGTGGCGATGGGGTACGGACGTTTTTTTTATCGCTGATCAGACACTTCCCTTGTTTTGCACAATTG
Source organism: Ophioderma brevispina (assembly GCA_023653785.1). Taxonomy (NCBI): domain Eukaryota; kingdom Metazoa; phylum Echinodermata; class Ophiuroidea; order Amphilepidida; family Ophiodermatidae; genus Ophioderma; species Ophioderma brevispina. The sequence goes on from JAMKCH010016092.1 coordinate 37,670, forward strand.
CAGCTGTGTTTGATCAGCACCGCAATATGAATCGCAGGTCATTGCCGACATGTGTAGCATTTGCATTATACCTGGGAGTTTGCCTTCAGGCATTTAAAATGGGCGATCGATCCCCCTTCACCACCCGTCGGCCATTCACAGAGGACATAAATGGACAATAAAAACTATTAGACATAATGTGAAAAGGACCCTTACAGACCAATCACTTCCACAAGTTGAAAACAATTTGGATGTTTTACATTATGTAAAAACAGTTAAAAAAACAGAAAAGATCCAGGGGGAGTTGGCAGTTCGTGGCAATTTCTGGAAAAAGGAAGCTAACATTACTGCCAGCATTTACTAACTTGAAAAACATGCTGTCATCAGCTCAAAGGACCATTACTATTGTATATGTGGTAACCCGGCTAATCCATCTTTCACATTGCCAGATCAATATCTTACTGACAAGCCTAAAGTACCCAAATGTCTGAATCCGGGTCTGGATGCTTTTGAATTGTGTCCAATAAAATTGTGGACACACGGTAAATTCGCCAGGATGGGTCAACACCTGGTTTTATGGATTCCAGAAATTGCCACGAACTGACACCTTCCCCTGTCTGGAACTCTCCTGTTTTTACTGTTTCTTACAGAATGTAAATATCCAAAAATTTGTTTTCAAAACTTGGGAAGGGATTTCAGTAAGGGTCCTTGTCATTATGTCGGATATTATTTTTTATGCCAATATGTTGCCTTAAGACTGGCCGGGTATCATCATAATGATGGAGTTGAACACAACACTTTTAAAATCTCTGATTTAGGAGCTTAATAATGGCATTAATTTTGTTATCAATCAAATTTTTAATTTGAAGATCGAATGGCAAACTTTAGTACACTTGGCGCATGTTTGTTTCAAAAACTTAGGTTATTTGTAAATGAAAGCCAATATTTTAAAAAGGCTGGTCCAGTCATTGTCTTCGGATTTTTATCTCATCGTGCAATATCATACTTTTTATGTTAGGATTTTTACTTTTGTAAATTACTGCCACTGTTGGTTGTGTGTATTTTTATTTATAAAAAAAAAAAAAAAAAAAATTCCTGTTTTTACTGTTTTTACAGAATGTAAATATCCAAATTGTTTTCAAACTTGTGGAAGTGATTTCAGTAAGGGTCCTTTTCATTATGTCTGAATATTTTTTTATGCCATTATGTTGCTTTAAGACTGCAGACATCTACTGATGGAGTTTGAACACACCTTAAAATCTCTATTTATGACTTAAAATGGCATAATTACAGACCATTTTAATTTGAAGATCGAATGGCAAACTTTAGTACACTTGGCGCATGTTTGTTCCAAAAACTTAGGTTATTTGTAAATGAAAGCCAATAATTATTTAAAAAGGCTGGTCCAGTCATTGTCTTCGGATTTTTATCTCATCGTGCAATATCATACTTTTTATGTTAGGATTTTTACTTTTGTAAATTACTGCCACTGTTGGTTGTGTGTATTTTTATTTATTGTATTTGAAGTGCAATCCTCTCTAAAAATAAATTAGTCAAGTCAAGCTTATATACAAATTACATGTAGTTCTACACGACATCATTTTGACAAGCACTCTAAACGATGTCTTATAGGACTAATTTGTAGAAATTTATCAACATAAAATCCCTCAATATGTCAACGAGACAGACTGATATGAATATGCAATGAACTTTAAAATAGTCCACAATGTTAAGTTGGAGAATTTTGCAATAAATTTTTGTGAACTCTGCGGCTACTCGAGTGTCTTTGTCTTATAATTTTTCTAAACATACCGTTTGTTGTTATTGCCGATTTTTTTGGTTGGTTGGTTTTATTTTTTTTTTTTTTGTTTGTTTTCAGTTTCCTACACTGAAAAAAAAAACTTTGTCAATTTACGGTGATCCGTTCTTCACTTTCCATATTTCTACTATATACTGCTAAAATCTTCATGAATGACCACGCTTGCAAAAAAATTACTTGAGTCGGAATCGGTACTAGCCTTCAATTATGGAACAATGAGTATTTTTACATGGGCTCTGAGAAAGGTATTCAAATTGAGATTTTTGCATTTGTAAGTCATAAACATTTAATGTAATTTGTATTTAAAAAAGAACAGGGGAAGGGAATAATATTTAAAGGTTTCCAGGCCCGATCGCTAATGCCTCTACCCAGGGACCCCATATTTTACCGGAAGTGGTCCAATTTTCGGTAATCAGAAAAAAAAACCTATTTTTTTCTCATTTACCGGTGAATGAAATCTTAGGTCTAAAGGATGTTTAGTTTGAAGTTATGGAGCGAAAATATGGTCCATTTGTTCGGACACAATATTATTTACCACCACCGCCACCAGTCTATGGGGCTTACAAAACTCACGTGTTTAGGTCTCACATCAAATCGGCTTGAAATATCGGCGCCAGAAAATTTAAAGGAGGAGTTTTTGGGTGTGAAACATGGTCTACTGTCGGGTACCCATGATCGTTGTAGGGTCGCGAGAAAAGGATGTTTTCCTCAATCGATTTCGCGAATTTTATTTTTCGCGGGAATCAGAAAAAAGGGTACGTTTCATTTTCAAAGTTCGCAAAATTTTGAAGGGGTAGTACAGTGGGGGTGGTAGCAGAAAAAAACCCTTATTGAGACATTTTTATATTTGTCGAGATTTCGCCATGGATAAACAACAAAGTATCAAATCTCAAACATTCAGCTGACAACAGGTCTATATAGAGATTCCTCTTGTCATTGCCCATGGTTCACACGTCCTTTTGTGTCATTAAATCGTCTTTTATTGTTGACAGGCTATTTTTCCATAGTTCGCCGTTTTGTTTGAAAAGGGTGATAAATTAAAATTCATTCAGACAGGATTTCGCGAAAAAGGGGGTATATTTAGCCATAAAAATTCGCGAGTTTGCACAAAAAAGGGGTATTTTTTTAACCAAGATATGCGAAAGGGGGGGGGTTTCAATGTCCTACGAACGAGCAGGGTACCCGACAAATAAGCGAAAGTGACGATACCGGGGAAGTCCATATCATGACATCAAGATGGAACTCATCTACTTAAATCGGGGCCATTCCCCCTTTAAAGGTTGGCTCAGAGTGTTTTGATAGATCACAATCTCAGAAAGGTTCACAATTATACCGATTGTTTTGCGGAAAAATATGGGTGTTTTCATCGAAAAATCACTAAAATATGGCGATTTTTATCTGATTGTTTGCTAATATGTGAAAGGAAATAGCTATTAAGACCGGGACATAGTAAGTTCCTTGCTTATAACTGTCAATATGTTTTTAAATAAATAGGAGCAAAAACCAAATCTCTGAGGTTTGCACCCAAACCCTACCAACTTTGACGACCCAACCCTACCCCCCGGAAAAAAAGTGGTATGGTCCATTTTTACTAATGTGAGCAGTGAGGGCCAAAGGGATGTCGACAACCAAACGAAGCAGTTTGGTAGCATATGAGCGTTTGTGGGGATGGGGGTGGTTAAGGAAAAACCCTGGTTAGGGTTAGGCCGAAAGTAGAAATCGAACTAATGACCACGAAAATTCAATTATTGTATTTTTTTCTGTATGTTTTTTTCCCCAAAAATTAATATTACTTAGCAAGTTTTAAGACCAAAAACTCCTTCAGATGCGGATTCGCAATACTCAAAGACTATTAAAACCCAAGGTCTGTAAGTTTTGTTTAGAAACGGACTTTAGTAGCATTTTGTTTATGTGCCGGGCTTTGTGCATACCTAAAGCGGCCTTAACTAGCACACAAAAGAGGTGTACACGCCAATTGGCCTCCCGTCCCCCGTTGGCCCCCAAATGGCGCCAATTTCCGAGGTGGCGCAACTCTCTTATATTACGGCTATGGATCGGGAATACAAAAAAGCGGGCCACCATATTTGAGCCTTACAATTCCTTCCGCGGGGGGGGGGGGGGGGTTAGGGGCACTCATATATTATTTGATCAAGACTGATTGGTTTATGGTGTGGTTGGTGAGGATGAAAAACTACGTCCCGTGCTGCATATTTTTAGAACTTGATATTTTTGCACATCCTTACTTCGACCAGCGGAGGAAGACCACATTACCATTATTAATCCGCAACGCGACGTAACGTTAGTCAGTAACGCGACGCAGATCGGACGTGACGTGACGCGTAGATTAGATTAAAGCCGTTTTCAGGAGGCAAGGGCTAGGATGGACTTCACGGATGAAGTCAAATAATCCTTTCGAGTTCTCATTTCGTCGGTGTGGTATCCCGCCAGTTTGTTGTTACATATATAATCCCCGCCTAAAAAATCCGAACGAGGTTGAAGGCCATCAACGTGCTCAAACTTGCTTTCAAATGACGCGGCCAAGCAGCTGAAAAATCTCTCAAAACTTTCCACATAATGCTTCGTTATCAATGCATTACGGACACAGGTCAATAAGCAAACACATTACGCGAACAACGCTCCTGGCATTTCTTATGATAATTCACCTACATACCCACATACATTTTTACACAGTGCATTTATACGTTCGGATTTTTTGGCGGGGGAGTATATTTTATGGAGGTTAAACAATTCGGGTATTTACATTCGATGGTAACCATGAATGTAAAAAAAAATGTCCGTTAAATTTACGGAAAAATTTAGGCAGCAGTATTTTCCAGTCATTTTTAGGGTTTAAATTTACAGAAATTTCTTGTCAATTAACGGAACTTTGACAGTAATTGTACGAAAATTTGTCATATTATGGAAAAAAAAAAAAAATGTATTTTAACAGAATTTTTCCGTAAATTTAAATTAAGGAACCAAAAAAAAAGTCCGGAAATTTTGCTGCCAGAAAAGAAATTTTGAAATATTTCCGTAACTGAACCATTTTTCAGAATATTTTATGTTTTTTTGTTTTTTTTGTATTGTTTTCTAAAACAGATTTTTCGTATTACGGAAAATCTGGTTTTCTTAATTACGGAAATTTTAACAGTGTGGTAAAACGCAGATAGTCCATTCTGCCTTTTATCGATTTTTTTTTTAAAGGGTCAATGGCCCGATCGCTAATAGCGTCCGTCCCCAGAAGACCAGATTTTACCGGAAGTGGTCAACATTTTGGTATAAGAAGAAGAAAGTACTATTTCTTCATTTACCCTGTGAAATCTTATAGCCAAATGATGGTGTGGTTGGAAGGTTATGAGCGAAATGTTGGTGACCCACATTTTGGTTCGACCAATATTATTAATTTTACACAGTACTCTATGGGGCTTACAAAAAATCACGTTTTTGGGCTCTCGCATTCAAAACGGATTGAAATAATCGGAGCGAAACTTACAGATGGGGTTTTTGGAGTGAAGGCCAATCTAATCAATATGAAAACTTCATTACTATTAAATCGGGCCATCCCTCCTTTAAAGTCCCCAGGACTCTTTAAGTTTCGGGACCGTTGTAGGTAATATAATGTATATCAGATGTGTCCTATTAGTATAGATGTTGGGTGGGTGCAGTTGGTTTTTTCCTAGTATAAAATGGTTATGCTTTACAGAAACCAAATTATGTTATAAGAAACGGAATATTTCAATTACATAGTCCATCAATTTTACGTTCTGAGAGTGCGTGCCTTATTAGAGCCACTACTATCAGAATTTCTTCAAAATTGTAAAAACACATCGCGCCCCCTATTTTTTCATCCCAATCAATTTTTGCACTGTTGTAGGAAATGGTTGTAGTATAAAACCCTATAAGTGGCTAAGCTTAGCACGCCGTATTTGGCAAGAAATGACGAAAAGTTTCTGCTTTGTTTTACTATAAAGTCGGGATCCGACTTGAGAACCATCTTCTAAAACAGTCATAAATGGCACTTCAAGACCACTTTTAAATGTTGTAGTGTTGTTTTTTCCCAAAGAACGGTAATATAAGTGTTGATATACCTAACACTAGCAATTTAGGAGGACAAACTTAGCGATTTTGAATTGAAAAAAAAAATTACTGATGGTGGCTTTATGTATGGCAGGCCCTTAGAATACATACCCTTTAAAGCTATAATTTAATGCAAGTTCTTTACTTTTGATTAATACCTGATTATATATTAGTACTGACTCCTTCAATGTGGCCACAACACGGAGAAAAGGCCCCTTTGAACGAGTGCGGGCTGTCGGCTGACCGTGTCGTATGTTAGTTGCGGAATTGTCTGTTTCCCTATCATTGGGCACAAAACAACTTCTATGAAGCCTGTATAGAAGATTTTAGTGACCAGGTCACCGACGCTCGTCACCGACGGCAATTCGCGCATGTGTCGTACATTCCTGACTGACATAAGTTCAAATGCACCTCGTTGCAATATACACACATCCGAATCTGTGTGTACATTGTACGTGTCATGCAAACCATGCTTGACCGCGCCACAAACACAGTTCCGCGCATATAATTATGACAGCAATCAATACTCCCATTGCATTTCCCAGTTCAAACTTGGTTCAACTGCCGGAAAATAGCCATGCATATTTGCATTGTCACCTTAGTATAAGTAAATGTCACCTTGCAATGATGACACTGTGGGTTCAGGAATGATCTAAGTAATACCGACACAGATAGTACATCTCACTAGTCACATTATATCGCGCATAATCTACGATTATTTAGGAGTTCTTTTCAACCCTCAATTTCCGGGATTGACTCATGGCGCAACGTTACTAACACAAAAACAACACCAACACTCACCAACGGAAAGTCTTATTTAAATTCTGTTTTCAGCTTCCGATAGCCGAGACCATACCGGATTTTCCCATTATCATTGCCATTATAATTTTGACCACCTTAGGTCTAAAAAGTCTCTCGAACGTCATGAACACACATTACAGAATTTCCGAAATCTCCCCAAGCTGTATCACAGATATGACGTCACCATTCAGTAATGAGAGTAATGAGCGTCGCTCTTCATTTGTAATTGTATACGAAGAAGTGTTTTCGTGTTGGGCACAGGCTATCGGAGCCTCATATCACATCGTATCAATCGACAAATACAGGGTATCGTAAAAAATTGGTGCAAGCAGATAAACTCCGATGCCAATTCCATGACGATCCGTCCATGCAAACCAGAGATGTGATGGATTATTAAAGACCATTGTTTTTCACCCATTCCAATGGGATTTCCACAGTTAACATCATTTGTCCGTTTTGCTGCAGGGTGAGCGATATCCAACACATTGGATGTACTGCTGTATTCATGGCATACCATTAAATATTAACAGCTGAGGACCAATAAAATGCACACGATATTAGTTTTTTTAGATTTATTTAAAATAAATTAGTTGTTCAGATACAGCACCGTATCAATTTAGTAGCATATATATCACCTTCAGGTTCTGAGGTTATCATTTAGTCAACGCACATGATTGAGCCATGAATCTATCTGATGTACCGCTGATCACTTACTGTGTAAATCCCATTGGAATGGATGAAAAACAGATAGTCTTTTTTTAATAATCGTTCATATATCTGGTTTGCGTAGGCGGATTGTCATGGGATTTGCATAATTTATACAAATAGGATAGTTGATATCCTCCATGAAAATGAAATTCACAGCTTTAGCAGTTTTTGAGAAATTAGAGTTTATCTTTTTGCACCACTTTTATTGGGACACCGTGTAATGGTTCAATCTGTAGCGAATGGTGAAGTTCAACATTTTCACGCACTCAAGTTTAGGCGCAATTTCATAATGGACGGATGTAAGTTTGGCGCTTCCAGCGTCGCCCTTAAAATAGAATCGGAGATCCTTGTTTCTAATTGCAAAATCCCTTCTTTTATGGCATATACAATTTTGAACATTGCCATTCACATATATAGTTAGCTAGACAATTATCAACAGTGTGCAAAAACCTCAGAAATTTAAATTGGCAAAGGTTGTGACTGGTAGAATTTCTATTCGAATATGTGTATCTTGGTTGTTTTGCTATATTGGACGTCCCCGTTTGTCATATTTTGAAGTTTCACAACATAAGCTCTCATTTAACATCAAACCGTCAAACCGTGCCCCCTTCTTAATATTGCGTCTTACCGAGTCTTTTTGTAACACGGTTTATGATTTTGGTACCAATGGACGGTCCTCCTCTTTCCATTGATACCACCGTATCTGCCATAAATTCCGTAGACCGTCTCAAGGTCTGTGGTGTAAACGGCTGGTAATGGAGACTCTGAGTCAACCCGGGGGCGAGTGGTATTTTGAATATTTTAATCAATGGGCAATTGGTTTGTATGAGTGCGCGTGGTATTAAAAGGGCCGATTCAGGGTTGGACCGATTATGTCCAGGCAGGGCCTTGGGAAAGCCCAGTGATCACTGTTTATTATTATTATTATTGTTATTATTATTATTATTATTATATCACTATATCCTACGCTAGGGCGAAATTCTCTTTTGTTAAACACAGAGTTCGGCGTTAGGGCGAAATTATTTTTCGCCTTAATTTTATCCTTTGTTTGCGCTTTATTCCGTCAAAAGATATGAATATTAATTTATGCAAATGAAGGATAATCTCATTGGCTAACAAGAAACATGAATATTAATTAATTAGCATAATAATAAAGGCCCATTATAGCCTAATGAATTATTAAATTTTCGCCCTATGGTTCAATCTAGTAATATATATATTATTATTATCATTTATTATTATTATTATTATTATTATTTTATTTTATTTTAGGATTTTCTCCTTTGATTTGTTTTTTATATACCGATACATTGGTGACTTCCGCTGTTCTAAAAATGTACATCCAAATAATTAAAATACAATTAGAATTTTTATTTTTTTTGCGTTTGAACTTACTATCTATACATCCTGGAGGACAGAGCCGAGACCGTCTATTAAATTCCACGAGTCTGCAAATGCAATTCCAACAGCTACACAGTGTATAATAGGCGAAAGTCCACTTTTGTACCAAAATACTCCATGGGATCAAAGAGACAAAGATGCTGGCATAAGGGCTTGTTACGCATAATCGAATTGCAACATAATCCAATTGGTGTTTGACCTCTTTGACCTTATCCTCCTTAAAGTAAAACATTCACATAAAGCTAAATCTATACTTTTTAGGAGTCCCCTTACCTCAGGCAAATAATTTGCACGTATTTAAATATAATCAGATAACCTTTTAATGTGGACCTCTATACAAATTGAGATTAACCTTTTTACCATTTTGGTGTCATTATTAACCTATAACTCCAAAAACAATAGTCGTAGGTGGTACAAACTATACATTTTTGGAATCTATGATTAGATGAAAAATAGGGCATATATTCAACAGGATTGGGGCATTTTAAAATTTGACCCCATGTGTAAACTTACAAATTGGCCCATATTGAAAAAAAGTAGTACCACATTTGAGGTACTACCTACCAAGCATTGATGTAAAAGTCAATACTCTCTACAAAGGTGTTAAACCTTTTCTGTAGTGGGGGGGGGGGGGGGGGGGGGGTAACGAAATCCTAAATAAGGCCACTATGATATCTGTCCTCCTCTATAAACTGGGTAGACGAATATTTATTAATCTTTCTGGAAGATGGCCAGCGCACACAACTATTGAAAAAAACCCATGTGCGCTGTGATGGAACTCGAACCCCCATTGCAAACCTCCGTATTACTCGTGACGGCGCCCTTACCATGGAGCTATCAAGCCAGGGTTAGTAGAGAGCGATCGAATATTACTATAGGTGTTAGGTCCGAAAGGTTGTCCATCGCTTTCCGAGCGGATATCATCAGAAACGGAATTTACAGTCTACAATTTTTATTGATTTGAAATTTTAAATACTTAGTTCTCAAGGCGACAAGGATGGAATATTTATTAATCTTTATAACTTGGGGAAAGTTTCAAACTGGTAATGCACCACCCCCCCATAACTTGGTAAACGATCGAGGGTTATGTGTCTGCTGAAATTAAAAGTTTTTTTTAGTAGTGTTGCCTATATCCTAAATCTAGCTTATTAGAGTGAACTAGCTAGCCGGGGGGAGGGGGGTAAAAAAAATCAACGGGAGATGTTATATTATCTGAAATTAACAATCACGACAGATAGCAAACGACTAGTTTATATACAGACGAGAGAGAGCAAGAGAGAAGCAAGAGTTTAGTGCCATACTATTGCTCGCTAGCCAGCACAATCGCAAAATATCCATTAGCTATCCAATATCCTGTATCTTCACACTTGCCCTTGATTATGAAACTCATAGTGACGTGTTATTGAGAGATTGAACCTATTTTTTGATAACAATTGAAGAAGGAAGACACTTTAAGTTATCCCGGGCACAATGTGTGTATCGGTGGTGTGTGTATGTGTGGTTGTATGTGTGTATGTTGGTCCGCTATTTTTTTTTTTAATGGAGCGGTGAGCGGTCCACAGCTTAATTTTTTTGTTTTATTTTTGAATATAGCCACAGCACTCTGCGAAAGCCAAGAACCTCGAAATCCTATTTTAGTATTGGCTGTTAGAGGGGAATCCGATGGGGTGGTAACCATTCCATTCGGTTGTGTTGATCTAGTACAAAAATAATCTCAGGTGGAAGAGGGTTAAGAACCCTAACCGGAGAGAGAGATCTAGGGGTGGAAAAGGAAGAATAGCAGAGGGTTATGCGAAAAGATCGCGAAGGATATTTAAGATAAATCGTACGGTCCAATGTCAAAACTGCTTGAGGCGTGTTCAAATGTGTTTTTTTGTATGGGATAATGTGATTGTTTTTGGGAGAATGTTCCGGGTTTGGCCGCAATTAAAGCCGACTCAAGATTTCCTGGGAGGGCGCCCTCAATTTCCAAAAAATCGTCGTGTTTTTTTGAATGTACATAATGCTTTTGACCATATACTAATCACTGTGTGCAATTGCTAAGCTTAAATCGAATTCCGTCCTTTCTATAGAAAATCCCAACTTTGGGTTATAAATTCGGATCCGGAATTTTTTGTTATCCACACAGTATCCTATGGGCCGTAATACTACACATAAAAGTTTAACTGCATCAAAACGAAAAATCCGATTCATCTCAAATTTCGGAATTGTGCATTTTTAGGTTACTAACTTTATTCTAGTTGACTATTTTTCATTAATTTAAACAAAAAACAAAAAAAATAAATTTCGAAATCTCTGAGTCCAGACTTTAATACAGAATGTGGTGTTTTCTTTGTGGTTTTGGGAGTGGAAGATTGTATTGGTCATCTTGTCTAGTGTTTTAATTGTGTATTTGCCTTTTGTCATGAATAGTTTTTTCACGTTAGAAGGTAGATTAGATATGATATTCATGTATTATAAGTGCGCTTGTAGTTTGTAAATGTCACCTAATTTTTAGTGTCCTGAGGGAATGAAATAATGGCAGGTGTGAGTTTTCTGTAAGGTGAGTTGGTAATCGTGCGAGATAGCCCATTTCTGAGTGGTGTTGATTGATTTAGTCTAGATTTGGCCAGTTTGAGCCCAGATAATAATTTTAGAAGGTAATGTGTGGAAAGAACAATTGTGTTGTATAATTGTTTTAGTATTTGGGATGGGAGGTGGTGTCTTTGCTCTGTAAATGGTACCATGTGAATTTATCATCAATGTGATACCCAGACACTTAGATGGTATGAACTTGCGATATGGGCTGGTTGTCAATGGTGACTGTACAATTTGGATTTGTATTGTGAGTAGGAATAGCACTGGCAGTTTTTAATATATTGATAGACGTTTGTTTGCACGACCATTCCCCATGCTTTTTGTAAGTTCAGGTTATTTTACGGAAAAGATGTTTAGTTTGGGTCTGAGAGAGGAAGATTGTTATAATAAAAAAACACAGTGGAGAACTGCCACCATATTGTACATCAACTGGTTTATGATGGTCGAGCGAGAAGTGCCCTTTGAAAGCTTCTAGGAAGAATTTCCTGAACTGACACATCTCTCTGTCATGGGCGGGCATCATCCAAACGACTCTCTGAGGTCACTGGGCTTAGGACCAGACCTGGCGGGGTTACACCGGTTTTATGGGATCCCAACCTTCCCCGACTTCCCTCAGGGATAAATTTAAATTAACGATCATCAAAGATTGAGCCAATTGCTGATTAGCAAACAATTTGGCACAACCCCTGGTGCCATGACATACAGTGTATTTTTTCATGAGACCGCCAGGGCTAGACGAATTAATATAGACAGTAATCTCGTCCCAAGATGTTGGTGTCATCTTGCAAATAAGAAAATGTTTTGAGTGTGTTAGATATATTTGTGATATCATTCATGTAAATAATAAGAGCAGCGGGGGCCCATATGTACCCCTGGGGAACTCCCCCTGTAAATTTTCCGGTCAGTAGGTGATTGAGTTGAATGGCGTATACAGATTGAGTGCGGTCATAGATAACTTCTGAACCAGTCCAAGGCAACCCACGAACACCAGAAGTGCTGACGCTTATGAAGAAGAATATTGTGGTCAATTGTGTCGAATGCCTTGGAGAGGTCAAGGAAGATTCTCAGGTGTGATGGTTTGTTTTTAAGTGCATATTCTGATTAGTTTGTTAGTTCAAGAGTGCCATATATGTTGAACGTTTGGGCCTGAAATCGTATTGTGCATCACCAATAAATGTTGTTTGTTTAGAAAAATGAAAAGACTATTGTGCACAATCTTTTCAAAGATTTTTGAAAAAGAAGGAAGGGACAGAAATGGTCTGTATTGGTGATGTTTGTGAGGATTTTTACTTTTGAAGATGGGAATGACTTTGGCAGATTTGAAATTATGGGGAACTAATGCCTGAGGTGAGTGCCTGTTTGAAGATGTACATAAGAGGTAAGATAATGTGTTCGAATGTTTTGTTAGAAATACTGGGTCAATACCATCAGTGCCAGCACTTTTACCAGTTTTAGTTGGTGGTGCAACTCGTGCATTTCATCGACTGTGATGGGGTTAAATAAAATTAGTTTTGAATGTTGTTAGTAAGATGGGCATGGAATTGAGTATTTGGAGGGAATTTGTTAACCACAGTTTTACCGAGTCTAGTACAGTGATCGTTGAGATACAGTATGTCCGGAGGATAGGTATCTTTTTTTGTTGTTGTGGGTAAAAGTCTTTGGAAGTTGGTTAGATGATGTTTTTCTCTACCATATTTGGTATTTAGAATTTCCAATTTTAGTCAAGGTCCATGTTTGAGGCTGTTAAGTTGTTCCGTTTATGTATGTTTTTCTTTGTCTTTGCGAATAATATGTGTGAGGTTGTTTTTGTATTATTTATATTTTTGTTTGCTGTGGGTGTTTTTATCCTAACTGTATGTTTATACGGGTGTGGTTGGTTTGTGTTTTAATTGATTTGATAATTCCATCCATTTGTTATCCATGGCTGTTTGCGGGTGTGTTTGAGGACATTATTTCTGTAGTGAAAAGAATTTTTCATAATGGTCCACTTATGTTGTATAATGGTTGTAGCATGGTTTGGATCTGTTTGGGTGAATGTGTTGTGCAGGTTCAGCACTTAAATTTACGATTAAATTGCGGATGGTATGTTCTCTGTAGTCACGTCTGTAGACAGTAATTTTGGGAGCTTGTTTGTGTTAGTTGGAGTGATATAAACTATTGGAAAGTGATCGGTGATGTTCTGTGACGAGGATACCTGGAATTCCATTATGTTGGTTGCGTTGGTGACAATTTATCAATAAGTGTGGCGGTATTATGGGTTATTTCGGTTGGGCGATTATTTGGGGAATGTAGGATTTAGCAGTGTGGTATTGTATAAAATCATGAAGCAATGCTGTTTAGATCACCTACAATGAATATATCTTTGATATGTTTTGCTGAGATTAGTATGTAGCTGTCATAGTTTAGTGTTAGGTGTTCGTGAAGCCTGTATGTGACACCAACGATTACATCTTTCGGTTTGTCATTGTTGTTAATGGTTAACTCAATGAATAGTGTGTCTGATCATGGAGGTAGGAGAGAAGGAGAAAGCTCTTCCCAAATCCCTTTGACCGATGATCATCGTCGCGCTCGTAAAACAGGTCGTAAAACTGGTACAATACAACACGAGATCAATATTGATGCTGAATGCATGTGCACCAACATTGCATCGATGTACATAGTTAACGTCTGACTCAGAGATTTCAAAATATTATTTTTTTGTGTAATAATGAAAAATAGTCAACTAGAACTAAAGATAGTAACCTAAAATGCACAATTCCGAAATTTGAGATGAATCGGATTTTTCGTTTTGATGCAGTAAACATTTATGTGTAGCATTACGTCCCATAGGATACTGTGTATAACAAAAATTCCGGATCCGGAATTTTATAACAAAGTTGTGATTTTCTATATGAAGAAATTCGATTTAAGCTTCGCAATTTCACACAGTGATTAGTATATGGACAAGCATTATGTACATGCAAAAAACACGATTTTTTGGAAATTGAGGGCGCCCTCCTCAGGAAATCTCTGAGTCGGCCTTTAAGCAGGTAGCGACATATATTGTAAGAATTGTGCATTTCTTTATAAAAGCATGAAACTTGGCATAAATGTTTACAATTAAATACTGATTATTGATTATTTTTAGACATGGAGCCACGTCACCGTCAATCATCTTCAAGGTAAAACAAGGTCATTTGGGGTCATTTGAGATCATTTGAGGTCATTTATTAAAGTAGGAGATAGCATGTTCCTAAGATGAGTTACATTGATTCTAGTTTTTACTCGCACTTTTCAGCTTTTAAAAACTTGAATGTTTTGTAACGCCGTATTTCTTAAAGTTTGATGTAAGCGCAAGGCTCATTTAAATTTTCCGTCTTTTTGCCCATTTTTCGTGTGTTTTGAAAACAATGTTGTGCCCCTAATTTGCAGCCCAAATAACAAATTTCATTTTTTATTGCTGATTTGGGGTTGTCTTATGACCCTTCATATGTGATATAATTTTCGTACAAAAATTCCTCGGGAAAGTGGTTTCCTTAGGGAGAGGTCCCATGGACCCCCCCCCCCCCCCCTTGGGCACCATCGGGAGTGAAAACCCCTTGGTCACTTAAGTGTTAACTCACTTGAGCAATATTTTTTTTTGGGGGGGGCGGGAGAGCAAGCACCGAATAAAAGTCAAACCTCAATCATTTAAGACTTTAAGACGGTTCTCTGAACAGTGGTAGCACCAGAAACGGGTTTTTGGGGGTATCGAGCAATAATGGCACATTTTTTTGAAGAGCGCCCCCGATTTTCAAAATTTGATATTTTGGCAGAGTTACGTTGGTAATTGTCTAGGGAACTATACCTGCGAACGAGAATGCTAAAATATGTGTATTTATCATAAAATAAGCGATTTTGTCATTAGAATTGGGATCCCAGATTGGACTTAACGGCAGAGCTAGAAATGCTACGTTTATGTCCGTCCGTGATGAAATAGTGCCACCTTGAGAAAATAACCTCTAAGTTGACTTACCTGAACCAATAAAACAACTAATGTATGAGCGTAGACACGTACATGGCGCTGTTTCCAGGCTATTTCACATTGGAAGGCTGTTTCCAGCAGCCGTTGAATTATTATCGGAGATCTCCGATAATAATTAATCTAATTACAAAATTCCTTTTCGAGCTTAACCATTCACAGGTATACTTTACTAGCCAGTTACCAATGCAACTATGTAAAAAAACTCAAAATTCTTAAAAAAATGGGGGCGCTCTTCAAAAAAATGTGCTATTATTGCTTGAATAGAGCTTTCTCCTTCTCTCCTACCTCTATGGCCCATTGTACTCAATTGAGTGCTTCTGCTCATAAATCCAAGATTCCTTAAAATGCATACCGTTGTGGTGTGTTCTACCTGGCTTATTTTTACCTGCTACTCCCTTCGTGACCCAAAACTATGTATTCATGCCCCAGACACAGCACTATGATTTTCCCTTTAAAATGTTGACCGTCACAGTGTAAAAGTATAAAATAATATAAATTCGATTATTTTATTTTGTGGCTTTGGTGATTAAAATGTGTGATATGACTTGTAGCATGTTCAAACAAATCCCAAAAGTATCCCCGTGAGCGATGTCCACTTTGGGTATCTTTCAATGAATGTTCATCTTCTTCTTGCGTTTGAAGCAGCAGCTAAATAAGTTAGTAAGCTGTGGAGCCAACCTCACCTCTTGATGGTTGGGTTTTGAGAAAAATTGGTCCACCGGTGACCAAAGGTAGGTTGGCACTCATTGAGAATGTGATCTGCAGTCTATGATGGGGAGCCACATTGGCAGGCTAGGCGATGGCCGCAGCCCCCAACGGTGAATGCTATTGAAGCGACCGACAGCTGTTGCGAATCCGGTTTAAGGTGATGACCCATTCCTTGCGTGGGAGCTTGCTGCCAGGTGGTAGGTCTGTCTGTGTTGTAATAGAGAGTTGATCTGGTATTGGAGTATCTATCTAGCCAGGCAGGAGCATGTCTGTAAGATGTTGAACTGGAGAGTTCTGCCAGAGCAAGGTCGGCAGATGAGCGCAAGTCTCTGTATACCTAGTGGTTGTGATTCTTTTCACAGTGTATGCAGCAGGTGTTGTGGTCCAGCAGGGCTTATTCACGAAGTTGTGCGTGTTTGGTGGTTCCTCCGAAGTTACTGCAGTGCAAATGGCGGAAAAGCACTGGTAGGCTAGGAATTCAGATGGAGTAGGACGGAGGGAGCCAGTGATGGTTTCAAGGTTCGTTGAGTACCGTGTCGAGCTTCTTTGTGTGACGCTTTGATTGCACCCATGCTGGGCGGCGTATGCAGCGTGCGTAGACCAGAGGCCAATCAGTGTGTGCGTTTTAGGGGTCGGTGGGAGGATGGCACCCCATGAGGATCCAGCAGTCGGCACAGGAGGTATTCCTCGAAGAGATACCTTGGCGCATACGGACTCGAGGGTGCTGCCGGTCCAGCTTCACTTCCAAAGTAGGTGCGTGTTAGGATTGTATGGCAAAGGCGCTCCATTGAGGTGAATTGATTGAAGATGGCGATATGAGGACCTCTTTGGTGTTTGTGATGTTGGAAGGCAGTTAGTAGTAGTAGCGGTTGGTCTTGGTCTTGGCTTCGCTTCAGTCTCCAGGTCTCTTGAGAGATGCTGCAAGTATGGCCATAACTGCAGTAAGTGTACTTTATACTTCTGTCCAGTTGGTGTCCGAGTGGCGGAGGGCAAGATCGTCGGCGTACGTAGCCATATTGTCTAGATGTTTTTTGAGCGGTAAATGCTGATATACAAGTGTTGAACAGCATGGGAGCCAAGACTGATCCTTGGTACCCCGTTACTCAGGACGACGCAGACAACGACTCTGGCCAATCATATGTGGTCCTACATAATAAAACTTCGTTTTGGCAAGTAGTTACAATGAATTGTACAAGGTGACGATCGGGATGGTCCTGAGAAGCTCGAGTGTCAGGCCCTGGTGCAACACGGGTGTGTTATGCTGCAGTAAGGTCCACCAAGATGACGCATGCCTTGCGGCGCTTTCAAAGCTTTCATCATATTCATTGTGAGTTTTACAATCTGATGGACAGTTGCTCCGGCCACAGCGAACGAAATCTTGCTGTTCGTCAGTGCAGATGGGGATCGACGACGGGCACCAGCCGGGCCAGGATCACCTTCTCAAGGAGTTTGAAGGAGACCACAGTAGTGGAGTGATATGGGGCGAGAGTTCTTAGGGTTTGTAGAATTCGAAAGGCTTGTTGGTTGGAGGATGGAGTGCGATGTGGATTGATTGATGTGCTTTCCTCCAAGATCTTGGGTAGGACGGTTGGTAAGGCCAACATGTGTAGAAACTCCTGGAGCCAATCTAAAACTTCATTATGGACCACAGTGCATCAGGAACTCGCTGGTATGTTATTAGGCCCTGGGCCTTTCCACTCTTTAGTTGGTGATAGCAGGAGGTTGAGCTCCATCTAGTAGAAGGATTTTAAAGGACCGGTCCACACGGGGGATCGACAAAGGTTTGGTGATCTCTTTTTTTGACCAGAGCGAGTGTGACCTTTTTCAATGTTCTTGAAACGACCATTGCGAGGACTTGCTCCAGCAATTGAGTTGGCAGTCACCGGTGAGGCGGTTTATCGTCTTCCAGGCCTTCCTGCTGGAGTGGGTGAAAGTCGATTCCTTGGACCGTTTTCTCCCGCGCTCACGGCGTTTCCGGTCAAGCAGTTGTCAGATCTTCTTGAGCCTTGGATGAGCTCTTCCCCGAGCGTTTTCAGAATTCAGGAATCAATTTTTGTAAAGAGTATCACATTCCTAATCCCAGGATGGGATTTTATAAACTGCGACGGCGCCAAGGGGATGCGTCTTCTTTGCTATATTAATAAAAGATGTTGACAGAAGTGCGTGTGTAAGAATTGTCCAGGTTGGAGGCTGGAGGGTGGGTGGAGGTTGGGCACTTCTGGAATCCACCAGGTTCTTGAATGGTCCCAGTCTGCCTGCGGAAGTTCCACCTTTTCACTGGCTTTTGTTGGTACCAGGCTTCGCAAGGCTCTCCTGAGCGATCAGTGTTGGTCTATGTTGGGACTTTGGAAAGTGGTCGAGAACAGTACGGTGAATGTGGATGGTGTCCATGTTTGAATTTGCAAAAGCAAGGTCAGGGTTTGTAGACTTATCCACTTCCCAGAATGTTGAAAGTGTTTGGTTTGCTTAGGGTCGTTGCAAAAGTGTACCACCGGATTTTTATGACTATTAAAGTCGCCAGCGTAAATGCAAGGTGCCCCATTAAGTTGGTTTTATGCGAGTGATGCTTGAAGCCGATGTCGGTGGACTTTTGTAGACATTGGTGACCACGAACACCTGCAATATTTGGGTCGTTGGCCCATTCCAGGGTGGATGTCTGCAGGTTGAAGTTGCAAGTTGTTTGTTCAATTGGGATGAGTTACTAGTAAGGTAGAATCCCGTGGGTAGAGCTCTCGGTGTGTGTAGCTAGGGTGTTGTTGTAGCCACATATGTTCAGAATGGAATTTGTCGGTCGCGTGTGTCTCTTGGAGAAGAATCGCAGAGTGGACTTTATTGAGTTATGTGTGAGGTGTTCGATGGTGTCGATCTTTGCCCTAGTGAGACCTTCACATTTAGTTGGAGCCTGAGAGGCCATCTGACTTGACATCTGCTGGTGCCTGCCCTGATAAGGGCAGACTTTTACATTATTTATATTAAAAAAAAAAAAAAAAAAAAAAAAAAAAAAAAAAAAAAAAACAACAGGGAATTAAAAAAAGACAGTGTGACTTATAAATAAGACAAAACAAGATGTTAGCCGTTTTAGCTCATATGAAATGTTCATGGTTATGTAATGTATTAAGCTAAAGAGATATGAGAACATTCCAGCAAAATATGCCCCTTCCATAACCCCATTTTTTTTTAAACACATTTTACAATATATTAAATCAAATCCGGAGGAATAAGGACGTTAAAAGGCCATCTTCATGTAATAATATGCTGTATTTTCTGTCGTGATGATAGATATCCGAGTATGCTTGTCTATGGGGCCGATCAGGGACAGCAGGCCCAAGTTCAAAACTTACTTTTTTGTTTCTTTCTTTGTTCAAGAAAACCTACGAAACATCCCTCGGCTGGTATTCTACAGAGCAGTGCAATATTTATACAAATTGTATCCTCAGAAAATCTCTAGTGTCCCTTTTAAATGAAGAAGACCGTTTTTTGATTAAAGTAGAATGTATGGTCCCAAATAGATCATGAAAAATGTTTCTGATGTGTTAGAGTTAGAGTTAGCAACCTTCCTTATTCTGCATGTTTTCCCGGGCATGTTTTAATGTATTTTGAACCTCATTCGACCTTTTGTGAACTCTATGGGACATTGAAACTTGAACCTGTGCACAGGTGGTTCCATATCCAATTGTTTTCCAAATTTAATTCTCTACCTTTCTGCCAAATTTGATGTTTTGATAGACAAAAATGCACATTTTGCTGTGGTAAATATGGGGGGGGGGGGGACCATACTTGGGACAATTGAGAAAACGGGCAAACTTCGGGCAAGTGTCAAGTTTGGGGCCATTGTTTAGATAAGCGCATTTTTCTTCCCAATTCAATGTTACATTTCGTCTCCAACATATACTTAAGAAATACGGCGTCACAAAATTCCAATGTTTTCAAAAAACTAGAATCAAGTAATCATCTTAGGAACATACTATCTCCAATTTTTTTTTTTTGGACTGAAATACTCAGAATTTCGGCTGTAATTGACTCAATTTCTCTTTGTTTTCGTCTCCACATGTAAACAAACCATCTCAGCATCGGGCGCTGTTACCTTTTCCCGCGAACAAGTCATTTCTTGTTCAACTGAGCGTGCCCCGCTTCGGTCGGCGATTGATCATTGGAACATTGAAAAAGTACTCCTGCCGAAGAGAACCCGTGCCTGTGTGGTTCTATGGCTGTTACAATGAGGTGGCAGTGATATAATTGGGATTAATATCGGAGTTGCCCCCCGTAATGCCAATTACCCCTCCAACATGCCGTGCTTGGGCACATGTGGGTTTGGTTGTGGGTTAAGTTGGGCTATATAGTGGGCATGGGTTTTTATGTGGGGCTATTCCTAATGGGGGCCCATGTGGGTTGTAAATGGTAACCCATGATGGGTTTTTGCCTATTGGGGCCCATGTGGGTTTGTATGGGCAGGGTGGACATGGGTATCATGTGGCTATTCATGATGGGCCCATGTAGGCAAAACCCATTATGGGTGTTTATTGGGCTATTGTGTGTTGGTCCCATGTGGGATAATATGGGCTACCATCATTGGTTTTACCAAGTTTAATGGTAAGTGGGGGGCCCACTTGGGTTTTCACGTGGGGTACATGGGCTTACGTGGGATCAGGGGAAATTAATGGGCTTTCTAAAATGGGGCCAGTGTAGTTGTTCAATGGGTAACTGATAGGCGGTCTTTACTTGGGATTTATGGGGGTTTCCTTAAATGGGGGCAATTTGTAGGTTTTCAATGGGTCAATGAGAGTTTCGTTAATTGGGCTTTAAGTGGGTTTCCGGAAATGGGGCCATTTTAGGTTTTCAATGGGTCAATGATGGGGTTCTTTACTTGGGGCTTTAAGTGGGTTTCCAAATGGGGCCATTGTAGGTTTTCAAATGGGGTCAATGTGAGTTCTTTAATTGGGATTAAGTGGGTTCCTAAATGGGGCCATTGTAGGTTTTCAATTGGCCCGGGGCCTGTAGTATATTTTATCATATGCAAGGATGGGCATTTACAGGGCTGGCCCCATTTTGAGCCCAGTTGTGGGTTCCATGCTGTGTTTTTTTAAAAATCTGTATTTTTTTTACTTTTTTTATTTTTTTCAGTTTTTTAATTTTTTGTTTTTTTCAATTTTTTATTACTTGTACTTGGGTCTGGAGGTTGGAAAAATAACATACAAGTTTAATCGTTTTAACTTCAACAATCCTTTAAAATAATCTAATTTGATTACCCAATTGTAAGTAAGTACAAGTGGTCGACTGAATAGAGCATTTACCACTTATAAGATCATGAGGGTCCCCGGTTCGGAATCCAACCATGGGGTAATATAATACATATTTGTTAGTTGAGACGGCAAAAAGTTTGAATCCTTTAATGAATAGTTGGAATTAAAACAAAATATCCAATGATACTGGACTAGAACTCTTTTTTTTCCTTTAATTAATTTTATTTTATTAAAGGGCATTAATTAGCCGTTAACATGCATTGTGAATTGTACTTTGGCCCCCATTAAAGGGCCCACATTAAAGTACCCACTACGGCCCCACCAAGTAGAAAACCCACTGGGGACCATCATGGTTCCAGACGGACCAAAAAAAAGAGGCGGGGGCCCCCACATGGGCTGACAATTTGTGCCCAGAGAAAAGAAGAAGAAGAAAATTGGACCATGCAGGACCCCCATATTGGACCCTTGCCTCAATGTTGGAGGTTGGTAGGGAAGACCTTTCTCCTTCTCCTACCTCCATGTCTGATTCGGGCCCAAGGTGAATGTCAGCATGGACTTGGATGTGCAATTTGTGGTTTTGATGTACATGCCGACCCCCTCCCCTTCATGTAGGTGGGACCTTGGACGTAAGGGTAACCGCCTGAATGATTTGAGTGGGGGGTTGAAGATTTTGTGTTTGTGAAATAGGGGTCTTTGTTATTCATTCTCTAGCTCATGGGACCCCAGGATGTTAACATACTTACTGATAGATTGAGGTTGACGTGTGAAGTCTATGGCAGGGTCTAAGGTGCCAGTGATTGTTAAAACATTGTTTTTCAATCGATAAATATCTCTGCATGGCACTGAGGCTCCAAAAATGAAGTCGATTCCAGTAATAATAATAATAATATAATAATATTTAATTCTTATAACGCGCGACAAATCCACCTAAGTGCTCAGGGCGCCGCTGTGGAGCGCCTCAGGCTGCTACAACACATCGAGTATATCCAGAAACGACAAGAAAGGCATTATGGGAAGAAGTCCGATTTTAGATGCAGGGGGAAACCGAAGTACTCGGAGAAAACCTGCGAGGACGGGTATGGATCGGCAACCAAATTCACGTACGACACAGGCTCCACAGGGGATTGAACCCGGACCGCATTGGCGGGTGGATAAGCCACTACACCAGCCCGCCCTCCCCGTAAGAGCTAAGGGGGGGGGGGGCAATCACATGTGAAATGGATATGAGTGTAAGGCTGGTGCTTTCCAAACCCAGGGGAATTCGATGACAGAGGACTAAGAAAATAGGGGTCTTTGGGTGACAGCCAAAAATGGAACAAAATAGGTGGTTTCGTGTGACAAATTTGTGAAATTTCCAAAAAATGGGGCCTTTTAGAAAATTTTCACCCAAAACAGGAGTCTTTGGTTGAAAATGTTCACAAAAATAGGGGTCTTTAGGTGACAGTGGAACATTTCCTAAAAGTTTGGGGGAGGGGGTTTGGTGACTTTTCCGAAATATATGGGGTCTTTGGGTGACAGCGATGCTGAAAATGGGAGTGCCCCCACGGAAAACACTTAAGCTTGGACCAAATCAGGAATAATGTAGTGGGCAACTGATAGTGTGCCCTCTTGAGTCTTGAGGGCTTCATTCAAGGACCTAGGGTCAATGCAAATTCTCAGATCCTTGGTTTTCTCAGCAACTGCAAGTTTACTGACTTATTTTATTGCCCCCTCACCTGGAGTAATTACTCCTTCGCCGGGAGCCACAGCCCGGGCTCCATAGACGATAACAAAAGAAAGCGTGAAACTAAAGTTGCGTGAAGAGTCAACTGAATTGAGTGCCCTATTCTTTACCGTTGTAGCCGGACTGTGAGTACGGTTGACTATAATTACTTCTACACCGGAATGAATGAAGCCTGAATACAGTCGTGCAAGCATAACAAAATAAGTTCCGCTCTTCCTGTAGCAGGCCAAGTGTTCAATAATTCGAAAAACCAAGGTTTGTACTAAAAACCAGGTATGTCGGCGAAAAAGAAAACGTGTTTTTAGATGAAGAACACGATCAAAACTTAGTCCTCATGAATAGTATTCACTATTTGTCAATGAGGTAATTCGGTCTTCGAAACTTTCGGTCTTGTGGTGGAATGCTATTATTGGCCATTTCCTGGCAGTTTATCTGCAGAAGCTAATGTTCTTTGTCCGACAATAGCCGTGCCCACAAGGTCGGACATAAATTACTTATCTAAATTTGGTTGGTATTAGTATCGGAAATCTAATGGCAGTGAGAACGAGCATAATTGTATTCGGCATTTTATAGCGTTTTAGTTCCGACGTCTGTATGTGGAATAAGCTTATTACCGGTACTAGCTGACCGAAAATGGACCGTGACAACTGACATTGGAGTTATAAACTTTCACCAAAGCGCGCGAAAACTGATTTTGTATAAACAACAACGAAATCACTAATAACCAGAATGACTTCGCAAATTTGGGTTTGATTCGTTTGTTTTGATTTTGCGGCAATATGATGAATGCTCATGCGCGCACCACATGAATAATGCATCTTTGCTCGAAGAGGAAGAGGCGCGAAGAATCCTGCTTTGGTTGTACATTCGAAACATGCAGAATAGCTCAGAATGTTGAGCTGGCTTTTTAGTTCCGATAGAGCGCCGTGCACGTCTACACATACTTTACTAGTACCGTGTGAAAGCAGATATAGCTCGGCGGGAGCCACAGTCCGGGGCTCCATAGACGATAACGGAATAAAGCGTGAAACTAATGTTGCGTGAAGAGTCAACTGAATCGATTGCCCTATTGTTCACCATTGTTCCCGGACTATTAAGTACGCGGGGACAATAATGACTTCTACACCGGTCATTAAGTTATAAACGGGATTTTAACCCTGCTGCTCTGTTTCGGCATTAAATCGTCGGATTTAAGCCTCGTTAGGTCCGATAGAGTTAATTTCGGTGCTCATTCTCACTGCCACTTTGTTTCCAATACTAATACCGACCAAATTTAGATCCAATAATAAGTGACTTATGTTCGACCGTGTGGACACGATTACAATGGGCGTGCTGAGGGATTGGCGGATTTTTAAATTGCATTTTAAAAGCCTGATTACAGATAATAACTGCACGTGTAGACGCAGCTACTATGTGTTCTCGCGCATCATGTTTTATCAGGTCCCGACCACATTTCAAAATATACAAGAAGGCTACCGGGGAAGGCTATTGAACCAGTGGCGGTGATTCGTACTTTCATTGTTTTTTTTTGGGGGGGGGGGCGCGGTGTTCTATTCATTCATGAATACATCACCCCCTCCAACAATGAAAACACGCATAAACATCCGCCACTGCATTGAACAGTGTTGTGGCTCCTTGAGGGAAGGATAATGATTGACCAGTCCCTTGCAAGTGTTGATAACATTGACATGTCATATCATATATACAGGCACCTATATATTCACATACGAAATTGAGAAGTGTTTTATTTACAGACTGTTTTACAAACAATTTGGAAATAGACATTCGTTTGTTTATTTTTTTATTACAGGAATATAAATATTTTAAGTAAATTTACATCGTTCACCTGTTGGAGTTACCGAAGATGTATTACTTGCAATGCAACATTAATTTTTTATACAAAATGATTGGAAATATTGATAAATACAAATCTTCAAAATATGGAGAACACAACATGTTTATAGTACATATCTTATTATTGCACGTGATATTTTTTTTTTTTTTATAGATGACGACCAGAGGTTTGATTTGATAGGCGGTTCAAATAAAAAAAAAATACCCAATTTCATCTTCAGACAACAAAATTAAAATACACTTTTAAACTGGCGACTGGAAGATTGGCGGCAATGGCAGTACATTTACCATCAAGATATCAAATAGAGAGGTACAAGTACGCGGATTTCGCATGACATTTAAATTTCGCTACTTAGGGACAGAGCAATTTAGTTTATGATAGGTTACATGTTCGGTTTCTCCGAATATGGTGCATTTGATGGACGCATCAAAACCTCTGATTGAGCAATTGATAGAGCCCTGATATTATATACGCTACCCCGGATTTGTTATCTTTTTACGCACATCGCTTCAACACCTTAAGCTACCTTACATGAAGTTGCACGTCAAAGGTTCAAATTTCAGACCTTATCAGCTCATTTGCACATTAGTCAATGACACAGCAAATATATACCTATGTTATATACACAATGATGTTATAATTTATTTTGTTTGGTATATGGGATCAATTGTGACGCCTGTAGTTAATTACATATTGAAATATTTGTGGATATGTATAATAATGAAATATATAGCCCATTAGAATCTAAAATAGTAAAGAAATCGTAGAAATTAATTTTTGTTCCAGAAAGCAATAAAACAAAGTCTTAAATATGAACCTTTTCTAGACAAATTTAACGACGGTAGACAATAATCTATCTCGTCTGGAAAACTACAATATTTTTAAATCTTATGTTATTGCTTTAGTATAAAACTGTTATCACTGGCTTAGCCAATAAAGGGGAAAGGAGGGAAGAGTACCCCTTTGAAAAATATATTTGTGGTAAAATCGGTGAACTTTAACCCCATTTTTAGTCGGTGTATAGTTGACTCTAATGGGGTCAAAATGACTCCGTTGTTTAAACAATTCTAGGGTGTAGACTATATAATCCAGTAAATTTATGATTTGACCCAAAACAAATTGTAAAAGAAACAATTTGGTGTTAGTATACTGTGAAATTATTCAAGAATAATAGATAAAAGAGTTAAAAATATACCAAAGTCAACCTAGTGGAACCTGTTGAAATAAGGGTAAACGTTTGAACAGGGGTAAACAATTAGAATTAATTTAAAAGATGTACCAATGTACCCCCTTAAAAATATATATTCCACTCCTTTGATTTTGGTAAACGTTTGATATGTTGGTTTTAAAGGTTTTCTCAATACAATTCTGGAGAAAATGATTCCTTTGCAATTAGTGTTAGGTATATCATTTATTTTATTTTGACTGGCCTATATAACAATCGTCGAAATATACATTGATGCTGAAAATTGGAAGAGAGGTAATGCACCACACCCGCTACTGACAATGGATATGGGTCACTATTCAGCACAGGTCTACGAGCTATAATTTGTCCGTCAGAAGTAAGGACTGATGCCATTGCTTTCATGCAATGTTAAACGTGCACATCGCGCCAAAGTCCATCGGCAACTGCGTATGGCGAGCTAAAAGGGTCATAACGTACTGCGACAACGCGTTGCTTTTGAAAGCAATGCGTTGCTAAGGTAGCCAATAGAAATAGACATTTAAACACGTTGTAATGATACCTTATGACCCTTTGGGCTTGCTGAAAGCAACGCGTTGCTTTTACACTTCGATTGGTTAGCAAAGCAATGCGTTGCTAAGGTGTCCAACAGAAATAGAGCTTTTAACAACCCGTTCTTTACAACGGCAACGCGTTCAGACCAATACGTTATGATCCATTTGGATTGCTTGCTGAAAGCAACGCGTTGTGACATATAAGTACGTTATGACGTTAAGTACGTTATTGCTTAGGTAACCAATAGAAATAGACCTTTAAAGTGACAGGAGGTTTTTTTTTTTTTTTTTTCGAATACGAATTCTTTTAAATTGCACTTGATCGGTTGTAGATCACCAACCGAGAACGTTTCGAAGGTGTATTGGACAAACAAATACAAAATAAAAGCGCAAACTTTGTTTTGAACTTGCCCGCTATCGTAATCGTCCCTATAGAAAACCGTGCTTTGATTTTCTGTCGTGCATGACAGAAAATACTAAATCATCATCTTATTACATAAAGACGGCGTATTCGTCTTATTCACTTTCAGGTGTGATCTAATATATTGGTAAGCATTGTAATATGCAAAAAACCTGGGTTCGACAAAAATTGGGGGCGCTTCTTTCTGGAAATGTCCTCGTGTCTCTTTAACGCGTTGCTTTCAGCAAGCAAGCCAAAATGATCATAACGCATTGGTCACAATACGTTGCCTTCAAAAGCAACGCGTTGTCACAATACGTTATGACTCCTTTAGCTTGCCATAGACTATGTTCAATGGAAGAGGAGGGGTTGTAGCCAGCAAACTGTCCATTGGCTAGACTATGCCATAGTCGATTTTTGCATTTTTTGAAATTTATTTTTGTGTGCTCTCCCATCTTATTTAACCAAGTATTATCATCATTATCTATTATTATTATTGTCATTTTCTTCTATTTCTAATATCGTGACGCCATTCACGCCGTAACTAAGCTTAATTAGGCCTAGATCCCTTATGACAATGGCATTATACCACAAAAAGATACGCTCAGGGACCTGTAGAGAGGGCACTGTTTACACATACCGGATTTTATGCGAAATATTAATCATTCAATAGATGGCTCCCTTTATGATCCCGCTAAGGATTGTGACCGCGAAAGTTCAGTGACCACTCCCCTCGGAAAAAAAATCGACTATGTACTTTCAGCTGCGGTCAGGTAATCTGCATTCTGTGGATTCGAATAGTAAGAAATGTCAATCATCAGGTATGCAAATGAATAGGACTCGTCAAAATTGTTGAAGGGATGCATAGAATCGGACGAAAATATATTTTTTTAATTGAAAATAATTCAGATCTTTGAAGAATGCAAGTTCACTTCGGTATAAAAATATTCAGTTGGTAATATTTTACACGAAATTCATCTACTTTTCTTGTGATTTTTATTTTAAAGTACGTGCAAGTTTCTCTACCTTTACCTATCGGAACAATGAGTCCTTCATTCTTGAAAATCGATCTATCGGCTTCAAATGTAGCTAATTTGCATGCAAAATAACATGATTGGAATTTTGGGGATTTTCGCATGGAATCAGTGCACTAAACATGCTAAATCTGTGGAGTTTGTGACTGAATCTGTGAAGTTTGTGACTGTTTTTCCGATGTTTTTTTTCGAGCAGATAGAGTATTAGCATATGGTACCATGCCGCCAGATATCTGGGCTACGGCACGTTGTATATCTGTTGTGCAGATCAAACTGGCTGAATCAGGACAGGCAGAGGGCACACGCGTATAAGCTTCCGCGGAGAGCACATGCCTTGTGTTTTTGACGGTGGTGAGGTTAGAAAAAAGTTACTTACGTAAATCTGCTTATAATTGTTTCAAAATTGAGTCCCGGAAATTTACAGGATGCCGTAACATGTCCGGTTTGCAAGTAAGCTCCATTCCCCCTCCAATCGGCGAGAAGCGATTCAGCCCCAACATGATATCAATCAAAACAAAGCAATGCGTCATCACTATGAAATGATTCCATCCTTATTCATGCCGTTCACCCTTGCGTGATTAATTCACGATTGCTTCGCTTAATACAATTCATCTACGTTCTAATCCGCCCAAAAATAACAATGAATATTACTTATTAAGATTGATACCGATCAAATTTAATTTGCCTCTCAAGAAAATTATGTTGGTATTTCTTTTCAACAACTTTCAAATGCTTCGGCACTTACGCTGTGGTGTGCATAGCCAACAAGGGACACAAGGCTCATGAATATCGGTCACAGAAAGCGCCCTATGGAATTAACGGGGAAGTATTTATCGCGCCCTCACTTGACCTGCATGATAAAGTCAGGGGAGGTAGGACACGATCTGGCCGATTTGGGCATTGGGATTTCCAGAAGTGAATCTCAAGGTTATAGTTTTATCGCGCCTCTACCTCACTATTTTTTTATCATTCTCTTTGCGATAGGCCTACTGGGGAAAACCCACACACACACAACTGGAAAAAAAAAGTAAGTAAAAAAACAAAACAAAAAAACAATGGACTACAGAGTAGTCTATCTTTTGCCGATGGCACTTTTTTTACCGTCGGTTTTGAAATCTGGGCGGAGGGAGAACAGAGACACGGGACAATTACAAATTTTTTACGGTTATCTGATCGAAAGTCAGTCCTCGTCCCGACAACACCAGTCACAGAATGTCCGTCACCCACACCCTTAAAATCGTTTTAAACAACCAACTTGTAGGAAAAATAATAACTGAAACTGAAACCTTTCCGACAATCACACGTATTTCCGAAGAAACCCAAATTTAACTTCTGCACGGATGAATACACACGTATGGCATCTACAAAATTTGCTTGAATGACTAATTTTTAATTTTGACATTTATTTATATGCCAATGTGCCCACAGGGGTTTCGTGTACATAGACGGCTGATCATTTATTTGTACACACGGATGGCATCTACAAAATTTGCTGAATGACTAATTTAATTTTGAGCATTATTTATATGCCATGGCCACAGGGTTTCGTGTACATAGACGGCTCGATCATTTATTTAAAAAATGATAACTAAGTCGAAGACAAGCATTTAGCTTGTATTATATGAAAGATAATTGTCATAAAATTACTTCTGGGCTGAAAAATTTGAAGAAAAAATTCGTCCATGCTTTCAAAATGCCACAAAACTAGCAAATTAATGAAAATATAGCTGAAATCCAAGATGGCGGCCGTGAAGCTATTGTTTTTCAGGTGCTCACAAAAATAGTCATCAGAAGAAAATTAAGAGGAAGACAAGCCATTGGCATGTTTTACATGAAAGATAATTGGACAAGGATTAATTTAAGACCCCAAAAATTGAAGAAAAAATTTGTCTTTGGTTTCGAAATTTACAAAATCTAGGAAAATTGGTCAAAAATCCAAAATGGCGGATATGCAGTAAATGATCAGGGCCGAACCCTGTGTGGCCTTGCTTTTAAATAATATTCCAACACTGATGCAACTTAAAAATACATTTTTTAATCCACGAATTTCATTTACGTTATGACATAATTTAAAATGAACATAGAATGCACACAACATTGCAGCATTCAATTTGTCAAGTACGGCTGTTCAAAGACTATGAGCTAAAAAGAGAAGAAATAGAAGGAGTAGAAAAGGTAAAACGATATATCCACATGCCGCACACGCCGAGAAAAACAGTTGTTTCATCCAGTTATCATGGTCGTTCAGTGCAACAATATAATTAATGTATTCTTGTTGATTCAAATTTTCAAACGGATCCATTGGGCAAGTTTCCATTAGAATCCTCAGCGGATCTTCCCGTTATTATCTGTTCCCTGGGAAGTCTATCCTGTCGAAATCGCCTAAGTGCCTGAAGATCCGTCATGGGTATGCCTCCATCAGATTCTTCGCTTGTTTCTTCTAATCTATCTTCGTCGTCTTCGCTATCCACTGCTTTACAACGGACGAAGGAAATACATATATTTAAGCATTCATCAAGCGTTGAAGCCCATCCACAAAAAAGACAAAGAAAGACTGATCCAACTAAGATGGCCACTACGGAGGCAATAGATATTAGAACCACTTGCCATGTTCTGCAGTAAATAAAACATTACGGGATGGATTTAATAATAATAATAATAGGTTCCCCCAAAAGGGATATCGAAAGGATTACATTTTCAGCCTAAACTGTCAACTGACACCCTATACTCCTCATATTACATAATACTAGAATGCATCATGTGGTTCTTTAGGTCCTTTGACCACACATATTTTGAAGCATATTAATCAGGAATACAGATTATTACTCCAAGAGTCTGTCCGTCGCAAATATTACTCAGGGATGCAAATTATTACCCCGAGAGTCTGTCCGTCGCAAATATTTTAGCTGGACCACAAAATGAAACTTTTTATTCCACTAAACTAAAGCTCTTTGGACTTCAAAGACGACAGCTGACGACAGTTTTTATCTGAAGTGGTAGTAAAATATGTAAGTAGAAATCCTAATATCAATACTGCTACAAATTCCGCAGATGAAATTGCTTGCCAAATTCCCTCTTTTTTGTGTGTGTGAATCACTATTTGTACTTCACAGCTAGATCTAAATTAGACTACATGCACTATTATGCAACATTGTTTTGCATCATATCTGGAAAATACCTATCTATTTATAGCTGCTCTCTCACGAAGTTCTCTGAGCATGTTCGCAAGTCACCACCTCCCACATTTAGCATAAGGGGATTTCCATTTTCTTTGGCAAATTGTAAACAAATTTCAGATACTTTCCCTGTTAGAGTCTGATTTTAATTCATGTCACTACATGCATATTGTCGAGGGTATAGTTTGGATTTGGAGAAGATGTATTGATACCGAAATTTTAATAACCGAAGATAAGAGTGGAGTAGATATAGTGCAAATATTCTCTCATTGCAACTAAAAGCTTAAAAATCGGGAAACAATTTAAAATAAATTTAAATTTCATGATCCCCTTTTGAGATAATTCGGTAAATGTAACGTTGATATCATCATGGTTATCCTGACCACGTGTAGAAGGTACAAGAAAAGCCAAATTGGTATTCCTGCACATTCTTAAAAAAAATGGAATCGTCGAAAACTGTCAGTGAAGTGACACGGATAAAATTCACACTATAAGATCCTTTCCTCAAAAAGTTGCGTACAATAATAATATTTTCTAATCACAAGAATGAGAACACAAACAATATGCTTTGTTGGCCGATGTGGTAACAAATAAGGTAGTCGATGTTGTAAACGTCAAAGTGAAGTAAAGGGAACTGAACCTTTGTATAGGAACGGAATGCAGGCCCGTAACCTAAATTGGCTCAAAAGGACAAAAGAAAATCAATTTTGCGAATGGAACGAGCCAAAAATTAGGGTTTTTATGCTATTTTGTTGAAAAATGGTTAAAATTTCGTCGGTATAAAAGGTCCGCTTTTGCCAAATTCCCCCCCCCCCCCACTTTGGGGGAGGGGCAAATTTGGGAAAGAGGTGCCCTTTTGACAAAAATCGCCCCTCCCATAAAAATCCTGTTTACGGGCCTAACGGAGTCCTACCTTTAGAACCCCCCCCTCCCCCCCCCTTTCCACCAAAGGGGCAAAAGGTCCACTTTTTGCTAAAATTTTTGATCAAAAGGTCCAAAATTTAAAGAAATTTCGACACGAAAGTCCACTTTTTGATGATAAAATGTTAAAAAAGTCCAAAAAAGAACCATTTTAAGGGGGTTAGGTCGACTTTTACCAAAAAAGGTCCACTTTTTCGAAAAAAAATCCACTTTTTTTGAGTCCCGCACCCCGCCAAAATAAATCCTGCGTACGGCCCTGGTGGCATTATTGCAGAGAAGATGAATTGCAATTTTAGAGGTATTAAAAGAAGAAAAGTCAATATTCAATTAACGTGTGGGTGTATTAAGCATTTAAAATTAATTAGCCTTGTTAGCATAATCCTTCGTGACAGATACGTACTCAAAGACCTCACGTAGATAACAGCATTTCTGAACACCATTCACAACACAACATGTTCGTAACTCTGGTTCGTCTGTTGGACGTGGACAGTAACTGAAAGTGAAGTTTGCTGGACAATTGAAGGCATTTGCTGTTGAGAGTAATATTTATAATGTTAACAATCAGATTGGTAGTGGAAAAGAAGAAAAATGCCTTGCCTCTATAGAGCATAACAGTACTTACACATTTGCAATATGTTGTGATATGTTATTGTAAATATATATATTTAGTGGAGCTGCAATGCGCACGTGCAGTGACCTATATTATACATTGCCTATACATTAGTCGCAAATATAATTCATTGACCGATTGCGTTCAAGATTGGTTCGAGTGATTGGTTCGAGTGAAGATAGAGGCAACACTTTCGCTTCTTCGTCGAACCCAACAACATTATCCATACATGGTACGCGTCTCTTCTGATTAGACACCCGAGGTGTTTTGCAGCAACCAATGGAAACTTAGACGTATATGACGTCATCAGTACCCTTGTCAATAAAACTCACAAAAGAGGTTCTACCCATCCTCAGCCTCGACCCTACCACTCACCCCATCAAGCATGTAATTTAAATATCATTATCAATCTTGTAAGAAAAATATTATTTTCAAAATATTGTGACTGAGACTGACTTCTTTCCTAAGCTAAATTATGGATTGTTCGTACAGTGATCTACGGGATATTGTAATGCACGCAATCACCGCTCTTAAAATTGTTTGTTCGAATTGAAACTATGCAAGCATGTTTTTTGGGCAATGGTCTTTCCCACGAAACGCATAAAATGTATGTTATTATCGGATGAGGGCAGTTTTAAGGACTGTTCATGCATAGTCTTTGGTATCTTTTAGTGCCCGATATTTTGTGTGAGTGTTTGTACTTTATCATATCAATGACGCATAGAATAACGTTTATTGGAAGTGTATACACTGTTAATTGTATTATTTTGTTTTCTGATCATGATCCCTGCCGCTTGAAAACTAAATGAACATTGGACTTCGATCAAAAATTAGTCCTCATGAATATAGTATTCACTATTTGTCAATGAGGTTATAATTCGGTCTTCGAAACTTTCGGTCTTGTGGTGGAATGTATATTGGCCTTTCCTGGGCAGTTTATTCTGGCAGAAGTAGAAGAAGCTAATGTTCTTTGTCCGACAATAGGCCGTGGCCAAAAGGTCGGACATAAATTACTTATCTAAATTTGGTTGGTATTAGTATCGGGAAATCTAATGGCAGTGAGAACGAGCATAATTGTATCGGCATTTCTTAGCGTTTTAGTTCCGGACGTCTGTATGTGGAATAAGCTTATTACCGGTACTAGCGGACCGAAAGGGACCGTGAAAACTGACATTGGGGTATAAACCTTTCACCAAAGCGCGCGAAAAACTGATTTTGTTATGTTGTATAAAACAACAACGAATAACTAATAACAGAATGACTTCGCAAATTTGGGTTTGATTCGTTTGTTTTGATTTTGCGGCAATGATGAATGCTCATGAGCGCCAACCACATGAAAAGCATCTTTGCTCGAAGAGGAAGAGGCGCGAAGAATCCTGCTTTGGTTGTAATTCGAAACATTGCAGAATAATCAGAATTTGAGCTGGCTTTTTAGTCCATCGAGCGCCCGTGCACGTCTACACATTACTTACTAGTACGTGTGAAAGCAGATATAGCTCGGCGGGAGCCACAGTCCGGGGCTCCATAGACGAAAAACGGAAAAGCGTTGAAAAAACTAGTGTGGCGTGAAGAGTCAAATGAATCGAATGCCATATCTTCCACCATGTTCACGGACTATAAAGTACGACGGACATAAGTACTCTTACCCCGGTCATAAGTTTTAAACGGATTTTTTAACCCTGCTCTTTGTCGGCATTAAATCGTCGGATTTAAGCATCGTTAGGTCCGATAGAGTTAATTTCGGTGCTCATTCTCACTGCCACTTGTTTCCCAATACTAGTACCGA
>JAMKCH010016093.1:0-22669 GCA_023653785.1 Ophioderma brevispina
TTCAATCTAATAATTAAAAAAGCAATTTAATGTTATATATAGATGCCACTTTTCAGGGAAAACCCTGAATTCATTTTTTGTTTGTCCAAATTTCTGCATTTTTATTTATGCTAACACATTGTTCAGTATGTATTTTTTCTGTATGGGGGATGTGGTGTGTTGTTGTTTTTGCTGCCGTTTGTATATGACATTCACCTTTAACAGTTTAAAAAGACAAAAATAATGTTTTCATGGGATGGATCTACATAAAACATGTAATCAGGCGCACATGGGCCTTGACTCTTGTAGGAATGTACTCAAATCCGTCATATCGCAACCCCTTAAGGAATCTTGGGAACATTCCTGTTTTTAGCATTCCTATCATAGCCTACTATTCCTGTTCAAGTGCTGCTCTTGCATGATTAATGCAAGTATTCTCGGATTTGCTGTTCTTGATTTTTTTTCTATCTACAGGGATGTCTCAAAATCAGTTACACATTTTAACCGAGATACTACGAATAAACTTCTATTGCATTTCAGTATTTTCAAACTGCGTAAGTACAGTCACTAACTTAATATAGGTTTTTCCCGGCCAATTTCGCAATTTACGTGTTCCATTTTTATAAAAGGGACATTCATTTTCGTGCGAAATTGAACGATGATGTATATTGTTATTTCAATTAAGCAAAACGTCATTCGATTTCGTTAAAGGAGCATTCGACCGCGTAGAATGGTCGGCCAATCTCGTAACTAGCTCAATCGATTTCAATTGGATTAGCTTTGCGATTCAATTCATGTTTTCTATTTCGCCATTGAAATATCAAAAATGAAAAATGTTCTTTTGAATTAGCAATATTCTGCGTTTGATCATATAGTGCGGGGAAAATCATTCCTTTTTCATCATTTTTGGCATTGAACAGTATGACCTGGTGGTAGCCTTACTTTTTAAAAAAAAGCAAAAGACCTTTCTGAAAGGAATGAATGGATCATGATTAAAGTATGGTTATGGTTAAAAATAAAAAAGTATTCATTTGAAAGTTTTATATAATCATCCTAATAAGTGTAGCACAAAGATGCTCATAATTAAAATATGGTGGCCTTTAAAAGACATAAGTAAAGCAGAGAATGAAACGTTAAAATTTTCATTGCAATATGAAACTCATAAGCAACTTAAAGACACTATCAGTGATTTGCTAAATCAGCAAATCGAAAAAATCATCAAAAATCAGATTTTTGCATGTATGTAACAAGTACAGGTATCCTAACATACCCTGCAAATGATAAGACCAGAAGCAGCCTAATAAAGACAGGATCGGAGATTTTAGTCATTATTGTCCGAACGGACACTTACTACAACACATAATTGAATGGAGAATCGTATCTTGGAACACTGCCATTTCTTCCTTTTCTGTCAATTTTACAGCTGAAAAAGGTAACTTATGAGAATTCTACAGACTTATCCTTCAGGTTTGAAGCTATTCCTGCAAATTTCAATTTTTTTTTCAAATCACTGATAGTGTCTTTAACAAAATGAAGTTATAGGCTTTAAAGAGATTTTTTATTTGAAAAATGTGCATTCTAATTTGACAATTCAAATAATCACGTGAATGAAAATAGCTGCCATAAAGACAAATGTTTAGTGTGTTCGAAAAGTTTGAAAACACGTTTTAAATTGGTCCAGCCATTTGGATAGTGGAATCAAAAATGTGCACTAAATTGGCCCATAAAATTAATTAATGTGGTCACTCGACCATGGGCCATTAAGAAACATGTACTTTCATATAATATAGGTTTTCCCGGCCAATTTCGCAATTTACGTGTTCCATTTTATAGAAGGGACATTAGCTTTAGTGCGAAATTGAACGATGATGTATATTGTTATTTCAATTAAGCAAAACGTCTTTCGATTTCGTTAAAGGAACATTCGACCGCGTAGAATGGTCGACCAATTGCGTAACTAGCTCAATCGATTTAAATTGGATTAGCTTTGCGATTCAATTCAAGTTTTCTATTTCGCCGTTGAGATAACAAAAATGAAATTGTTCGTTTGAATTAGCAATATTTTGCGTTTAATCATATAGTCAGGGGAAAATCATTCCTTCCTCAGCATTTCGGCATTGAACAATATTATATGACTGATACATAGATGTAATGGAATTAAAATGACCTGATGCTAGCCTTATTTAAAAAAAAGTAAAATCTAGACCTTTCTGAAAGGAATAGATCATGATTAAAGATAAAAAGTGTTCATTTGAAAGTTTCACATAATCATCCTAATGAGTGTATAGCACAAAGATGCTCATAATTAAAACACGGTGGCCTTTAAAAAACATGATCAGTATCAATGCTGAGCATGATACATATAAAAAGGAAAATTAAGAAAGTGGCAGTGTGAAAAGTGGAGATAACTACCGTGATAAGCTGAGTAAAGCAGAGAATGAAACGTTAAACTTCATTGCAATATGAAACTCATAAGCAACTTAACAGAATGAAGTTATAGGCTTTAAAGAGATTTTTTATTTAAAAAATGTACATTCTAATTTGACGATTCAAATAATCATGTGAATGAAAGTAGCCGCCATCAAGACAAATGTTTAGTGTGTTCGAAAAGTTTGAAAATACGTTTTAAATTGGTCCAGTCGTTTGGATAGCGGAATAAAAAAGTGCACTAAATTGGCCCATAAAATTAATTAATGTGGTCACTCGACCACATTTGGAGACGTTTTTGCTCAAAACATTTTCATCTGATATGAAAATCTCAAGTTTGATGGAGTAAAGTGGGTGACGATGTTATATATATCACCCACCTTTAACCTATTTTTTCAGTTACATTACTGTACATGACGAATTAAATTTTGCCGGAAAAATATCGGCCTATAATTATATGTGTGTCCTGAAGATATGAAATTTCCTAAAATTTGTTTTGACATGTTTAACCAAAATAGATATTTTACTAATTTTGTCATTGTAGGTCTATTAAACGTAAACGTATATTGTAGGTCTATAACATAACGTAATTGAATGCATGATCGCCAATTAGAATAGCAATCCACGAAATTGAAAATCAACCGTACATTGTTTCGCACTGTTCTTGTTTACGTATAGCGAAAAAGTTGATGATTTTTCGAAATAAATGCGAAAAGGCGAAATTGAAAGCATAAAGACGGACTTGCATTACCATAAGTTAACGGTTATGCTGTACAACGAAATTGATTGACGTAAAATGGAGTAGAGTGCTCAAAGTACGAAATTGTACTTAGGATTTAGACCGATAAGTCCAAAACGTGCGAAATTGATTACCAAATTATTATTTTTGGTTGATAAAAGTGCGAAATTGGCCGGGAAAACCTATATGAAAAGTTTGATGGAGTAAAGTGGGTGACGAGGTCATATATCGGGTCACCCACCTTTAAGCTATTTTTTCATTTACATTACTGTACATGACGAATTAAATTTGTCGGAAAAATATAGGCCTATAATTATATGTATGTCCTGAAGATATGAAATTTCATAAAATTTGTTTTGACATGTTTACCAAAATAGATATATAGAATAAGGAAAGCCATTTTACTGATTTTGTCATTGTAGGTCTATTAAACGTAAACGTATATTGTAGGTTTATAACGTAACGTAATTGAATGCATAATCGTCAATTAGAATAGTAATCCACGAAATTAGAAATCAGCCCTACATTGTTTCGCACCGTTTTTGTTTACGTATGTTTATGTATAGCGAAAAAGTTGATGATTTTTCGAAATAAATGCGAAATGGCGAAATTGAAAGCATAAAGACGAACTTGCATTTCCATAAGCTAAAGGTTATGCTGTACAACGAAATTGATTGACGAAAAATGGAATAGAGTGCTCATAATACGAAATTGTACTTAGGATTTAGACCGATAAGCCCAAAACGTGCGAAATTGATTGCCAAATGATTTTTTGTTGATAAAAGTGCGAAATTAATTGGCCGGGAAAACCTATAACACTTTTTAGCATATCTCAATAGCTATAGTGTACATCAAGATACACCAATTCCATTTGGCAGTTTGCAGTTTCATGCTAATTTCGATGGGCGACCCGATCATGGTCCAATTTTTAAAAATTATGTTTTCTCACAACTGACATCTGATTACAAATTTTGATATAAAATTGGATCGATTAAGACCAAATTAATTGGTCGAGCTATGAGTTGCAAAAATATTTTAAAACTCATAGCGAGACCAATTAATTAATATTGGGCGTAAATCATCCAATTTTATCATTATCATGTTTTGGATCCGATATTTTCACACACTTGGACTCCCCAAAACATAATAATGAATTAAATCGGTGCAGCCATTTGGATAGTAGAAACAAAAATCAATATCAATTTTGTCCATAGCCATAGTGTGTTAATTAATGTGGTCGACTACATTTTGAGACGTTTTTGTCCATATCATCAAAAGGAAACATTTCCTGGGCTCAAAATTTCACGGGCCAAGGTCATGAAAAAATATGAACTTTTTTCTGATATCACAATTTCATTTTTGATGGATTGAAGTGTGTGGGGGGGGGGGAATTGCGAAAATTTGCTTCACTTCAACGATACAATGTCCCAGAATTGTGATTCTCTCTGAAATTATTGCTGATGTACATTATTATTAAAAAGTGTTTTAAATCATTTGACTGGCATACCGTTGCTTAGCTGATGATCCGCTATTTCGAATCATAAACATTTTACCCAAAAAATCATACTTCATGTTTATCAAAATGTTCAAAAATGTGTATGTTTTTCCGAGACACCCTGTATCTCATACAATCTCATCATTTTTTTATATATCATATCAAAGATTTCCGAGAAGAGGATTGTAAGTAATCTTGAAAGGACTTATATCAGGAATGTTACTCTGTAGATTAAAAAATATGAATTATGATTCCGCGTCATTCAATCATGATGCAGGATTGAGAAGAGTGAAGTAACTGGTGCTCTGAGCTGACCGTAGACATACAATTATGAAAAGGTATAACCTATTCAAAACAATTACGAACTTGATCTATATCTATATCAAAATGTCAGTGTAACTTTAAACTATTGAATGGACAGATCGTTTTCTCTCTAGGGTTTAGCACGTCCTTGAAATAAAGTAATAACACGATTTTATTTTGATTGCAATTATTTGATTTGCCTGATCTATTTTTTGCCTCTGAAGTTGGAATGGAAGAATACTGAACGCGGTTGGGGATCGACAACGCGGCAAAACCCGCTGTTCAACGGGAGTTGAAAAGAAAAGCACCGTCACGACTATGAGGATGTGTTGTATTAATCCCACCGTGCAATATGATTGTGACCTTGCACTTTG
The DNA here is from genome assembly GCA_023653785.1 of Ophioderma brevispina. Classification (NCBI taxonomy): domain Eukaryota; kingdom Metazoa; phylum Echinodermata; class Ophiuroidea; order Amphilepidida; family Ophiodermatidae; genus Ophioderma; species Ophioderma brevispina. The sequence goes on from JAMKCH010016093.1 coordinate 5,318, forward strand.
GTATGGTCATGTGACCCAAATACAGAGCCCATTCCCACAGCACCACGATTTTTTAGCATGTTTATAGCAGAAAATGTCAGTAGGCCTACTTAGGTTTAGAAAGGTTCTTAGAAAGCTTAAGCACGCCCCTTCATTATGGCACGCTCCACGTATCAAAATCATGGCGAGTTTTCCCGCGCATGTCGAGTTTCACGCGCTGTGTATCGAGTTTTCCTCGCCATATGTCGAGTGTGCAGCGTTATATGTCGAGTTTACGAGTTTTGCTCTCTATATGGTGAGTTTGACATAAATCATGTCCAGTTTCAAAATCTCGACATGATTTTTTCTCAACATGAGGAAAACTCGACATGATTTTTTGGTGTATGTGTAAAAAAAATCATGTCGAGTTTGCTCATGTTGAGAAAAAATCATGTCGAGTTTGCTCATGTTGAGAAAAAATCATGTCGATTTTGCTCATGTTGAGAAAAAATCATGTCGAGTTTGCTCATGTTGAGAAAAAAAAATTGTCCAGTTTGCACATGTTTAAAAAAATCATGTCCAGTTTTTTAAAACTCGGCATGATTTATTCTGGACATGATTTATTCTGGACATGATTTATGAAACTCGGCACATAGAGTTCAAACTGGATAGGCAGCGCTGTAAACTCGACATATAGCGGGGTAAACTCGATATACAGCGCATGAAACTCGCCATGATTTGATACGTGGAGCGTGCCATACTTCATATATACACTTAGGCGTTATGTGTATAGCGAGTCAAGTATAGGTCACGCAATGCATTATGGGATTGGTTTACACAACTCTCTGGTCACATCTAATGATACTGATGACATTGTAATTATATTGTCTACATAAACCATGATAACAGTGGAAAGATACCTTCCAGGAAAGAACCTAATGACATTATGCAAGATGCTATTGTTAAATTTAAATTGAACTATTGAAGTCACTGTGTGATTGGGACGGGAGTTTCAATAATGTGACACACCGTTTTGCTGACACATTTTTCTGCTACACTTTTTCTACCATCATAAACGGTAAGTTTTAGGATTATGGTTAGGGTGTGAGTTATATGGTAATGGTTAGTTAGGGTAAAAGGTTATAGGGTTAGGGTTAGTATTTAGTGTTAAAGTGTGGGTTTATAGGGTTTATGGTGTGAGGTAAATAATCTACAATCGTGCAAGAATACCTAATGTTTAGGACTTATAATTGCGCAGAATTCGAAAAAGTGTTCTCAAAAGTGGGTCATCATATATGGAAACAGAGACAGCCTGCATTTTCAGTACAACCGGCCGGGACGTGACGATCATCATACACTCATACCTTGGACTTTGCTACATTGATAAATATTAATGTTAATAAACAAAATGATATCTTTTTATGTATGATACCTCCGTTTATTGCGTATCCGTCTGTGATTGCATACTTCTACCATAAAGTATGGCATTAAGTACTCTCGTTAAATACTTCATAAAATATATTTCTTGGCATGGTATTCTAAAAGTGTCTTCGTTGGTTCAACACGCAACTGGCATAACTGGATGCTGAGAATGGAATGCTCAACTTTGAACTTGGGAAAAAAAGTTGAAATTTTTTCTATATCGTTTCATAACACACTGCCTATGCCGCGGCCTATGGATTTGTAGGAAAAAAATCAGTATCTAAATACATGTGACCATGGAAAAACCCATGGAAAACCAACAGAACTTTTGAACACGCCTTCTAGTTGCGAAAGTACGGAGAAGTGGTAGAGAGCCATCACACGCCCAAATACTGGTAGACTGTATGACACATTAACAAGTCTTGAGGGCACGCGTGCCATGGACTGTCACTCAAGCGTTACCAACAACGTGGGGCGGACTACTGATGTGACTGCCGGTGACTGAGCAACAGATCAACATTGACTGACGAACGGAATGGTATTTCGAAGTGAGTGACCACTGCACCAAAAGTTCCAGTCAGTAGTACCATGATGTGATGTGATCTTCTTGATGTGTACTCTGACCAGGTGACAACGTGGAAACTGAACAGGGGTCGCATGCCCTGGATTTATTATTCATTATATGCAACAAACACATGGATCAAAAGTTCATCAAGTGCTTTCAGTAATAATTTTCAGTCACTTCACTGGAATATATACCATATTTGAAAAATTTGGCTACTTTTCTGTGTGATAGACACTGGATATTCGTTTCGGAATATTTGGATATATCGATAAGTATAATATTGAGTGTTATTAACATCAACAATATAGCCATTTCGGAAATACTACAGATAACTATGATTGCGAGAACTTTGCACCTGGGGAAGTTTGTTTTCACAATACATCTGCTCCACATTGCTACTACAATATCACATGCACAAGGTGAGTTGTAAATTGAAGTCACCCCTGGGTTACTTTATGCATACATGCAAGTACAATTTGTAGCTGTCGCCGCAATTGATACAAAGACAAATATTTTGGTAAATCGAGTGACACAGGTCGGACTAGTCGTAATCTGTTGTAATACTTGCAGTCATGCCAGTCTCCACAACGTGCTGACACATGATTGCTTTGCTACATCATTTAGCGCGAATTCGTAAAGCTTTTATATCCCTGGCTGCTTTTATCGTCCATTAAGTTTCGTTTTGTTTGTGATCGAAGTTCATTATTCCAATTTTCAGTTTATTTGATCAAATCTAATACTGAACGTATCGGTGTTTTTTCTCATCTGAAAATCAGGAGATTGTACTGACGGCGTTTCTGGTATTTTTTATTTTATTTACATTGATCTCTAGTAGTAAGTTGGAGAGTCTGTTCATGTTCCTACTCGTTATTGGAAAGGGTTGCTATTCCGAATAATCATCCTGAAGGGTAGTTATTCCAAAAATATAAGGATCGCTGTTCCTGATCCTAACTGATCCTATCCTTTCGGTTTACAGACCCTCCTGACAGATATGATTTTTATTTTGAAAAAAAAATGACCCTACCGAGCAGTTGTTAGGATATAGTTAATTGGAATCGCAAATGCAGTGCACGCTATGTGAACACTAGCATATTCCCTCACTCTGCTTCAATTTATGGACTACTCTAATATTAAACTTGCACTGACTTCTGGTTTGATTTAAATAAGCTGTGAAAATTGAATCGCCCATTGAAAAGTGCAGGGATGGATTGTTTTATAATATTTATTTGTAAAAAGTTTATTGCACTTCGGTCTTAACACACTTTCGGGGATTGTATGTCTTCACACCTGAACTGACTTACGTTAATAATAAAAAACAAAATAACTCTTAAACGTAACTCGCTAGTCACAATAATGTAGTGATATGATTGACGTATAATCGCACTTTATTTTTAATTGTACTCCATGTGTAATATGTAGACCTATGGAACTTTGATGTCACCGTAAGTTACCTTATATCCTTAATGTTTATATATAGTAAATGTGATCTTTAATTTGTATGTTAGCGAAAGATAGTAAGCCAAGAAATGGTTAAACAATTTACACTGTATTGATTAACATAATGCGTACGTCTGGGAACTAACTATACCTGGCTGGCGAGATGTCAGTTATTTTCCCAGCAAACCGCCAATCGGATAAATGCATGTTACGTATACATTCATGCGAAGTTTTAGTTACAGAAGGTTGCACATGAAAACCATTTTATTATATATCAGCCATGCTATGGCCATACAACTTCCTAGGAAGAGGAAAAGTTCTATTAGTTTATTTTAAATATTGTTAGAAGACAGTACAGACGCTCGTTTCGTTATTTGTCAAGGTCACGAAGTTGTGAAGCGACACAATTTTATCGGTCATGGTCGAATTTAACGACACCCAAGAGGGAAAATTACTTTTGCTGAGGCAATGATCTAATAAATGATGTTCAATAAGTATCCAAATACAATAACTTTTCGAATTGAAATGACTAAACATCAATAGCATATAGACCGTATCCTGGCCGCCAGAAAATTGGTTTACAAAAGTATTTTGTGGCAGACTCAAACAAATTGCAGACGATGGGCCTAGGCCTATGTTGGGTTGAGGTATCCGATTACACTGCGTTTGATGCGAACTTGTTGCTGACGTTATCATGGTTATTAAACAACCACGAATACAGGATGTGAAAATGATTTGTCACTTGTTGTAAAACAGTAGTCTCAACAGGGCCGACCTTGTGATGTAAAATGTCACGGCCAACTGGAGTATTATTGCCTGCATGGTCACCTCTGCCCCAACTCTTGTCACCCAACCCCCTTCCCGTGCAGGGATAAACTATCCAGTACTAGAATTATCTTCATCGTCATATGTAAAATACACTTTTATGCTGATCGTTCAATTTACGAATATTTGCCCACCTAACCATGCTAACCAAGTAGGCCTATATGTACATTTTCGTCTGTGTAAGCACATACACTACAATACCCTTTTCAGCTTTCAAGGACGGAACTAAGCCAAGTAAAAAAGGCAAAGCAAAAGTCAATGCAAGGATAAAAACAACTTCAAGCAAAATTCAAAAGGAAAGTATTTTAACAGACCACAAATAATTAGAGTTTAAATGAAAATAGTCAGCCAATGTGAAAAGGTTGATAGAAATCGCCAATTATTAAGCGAAGAAAGGCATTATAAGATGTGAAATTAGAACAAGAACAAGAAATTGTTGAAACATCATTCCTTTGTATTGGTGTCAAAGTCGCCCTTGAGGCCTTGCGGAGATAACAATGATCTTGAACTGTGATGCTCCAGCGAGGTTGCAAGCAATATTGAAACACAGAAATTAAATTACCCGCGTAATAACAACCTATTATCGTTATTAACTACACCTGTACACATTATAACCTCTATTGACATGTTATGTAAGTTATTCAATCCTAAATTTGATCCATGATCATGAAAAAATTATAGCAGCATTATAAGTTTTAAGGCATGGTGCACATCGTTCACATGTAGCAAAATAGCACAGGTGCGGGTTAATTGTGCCCCGAGGACCGGGGAGGACCGAGGGCATTTTGTTTTTGAGTAGGACGAAATGAAAACCGGAAAATTGCATTATCATTGGCTAATGAAATTATTGGTAGTTTATTGATAAGAATGATAGGTTAAAGACGTGGTGAAATGCCATGCTAGGCTCTTCAAATATGTCACGAGTGACAACAAATCTATACTAAGTGAAACTATGATTAGTTGTAGTAATATTTGTTACTCGTAATAAGAAATTGAATTTCAGCAGACACACTGATATATCATTGATAATATCTAATAGGAAATTCCTCGTTTTATTTGTCATTAATCACTTTACATTCAGACGTAACGCAAGAGACAACAGTGTTTACTTTCCATTACTCTCACATTATTCAGAAGTGAAACAAATGGCGTTTGTATATATGTTTATCACAAACGCCATCGCCATTTGCATTATATGTATATAATATGAAATTGGTTTCGGTGCTAATATGTCGGGACACATTTCCAAATGTCCCTAATTACGTAGTTAATTACCAATTGACAAGCGTACTTTGAATCAGCGGGAAATTTTAATTTGACAACTTTCTATGGATAACATGTGTGTTAATTTCATGATCCTGTTTCATTTAAGTGTATATTGGGGGAAAACAAAATACAAACCTAAAGTTAATTGTTAAAAAGTGCATAATCTTGGAGGAAATACAATTAAACAAACCTACAAGTGTTTTAATAGCAAAGGGTGTTGTTTTAATGGAAATTTAAGCCAGCATGACACTGAAAGAACAGTGATTGTTATATTATGACTGAACAAGAGACGGCCAAGATTCTTTTAACCCACAATAACTTGAACATGGATTAGTGAATTTATCCGATAGGGAAAAAACCTACAAAGATAGGTAAAAATTTAACCGAATCACGAAAAAATCGTACTAGTGGGTGAATTATTTCAGCTCTTTCCAATTTTCGGACATTATATTGTTTAAAGATTTTTGTTTTGTTTTAGCAAATGAGCTACAAGACCAATAAGCTTCTCTATAAAAATAAAACAACTTTCTTATGCTATTCCCATGCACGGCCAAGCTTATAATATCATTATACAGTTTCAGAATGGTCAAGGGACTTTAAATTGAGATCTATAAACAACCCTGTTTTAACTCTTTTTTCTCCTTACAAAATGGTGAGAAAATCAAAGCAAATGCATTGTCAAAAAACAGACGCACATATAGCTCGAGACATGCAATTTGCGACTTGAGAGTGTAAAATGGTGTTCACAGCACAATGCAGACGAGAAAAGAACAAAAATCATGTGAAGGTCTACACGCTTGATAAGCAGTGTTCAAAAGAGGTTTTCTGATTGTCATGTATGAGTCGTACATGAGTGAAATATACCGTGGGAGCTAGGATTACATGAGGGTTGATTCTTTGACGTGGTATTGGATGCACGAATCCCAATTCGTATGAGCCGAAACGAAATTGTGAACAGTGTTTACCTTTGTTCTACCTCCTTTCTTAGGCTAGTAATGGTGAGGTGAGTTAGTATTATCCTACCGTGCACATAACATTATCTAGTAAAAATCTAAAGGCGACTGTATGTCACCGTAACTATGAACTAAATTCTTCTGAGCAGCAAGACGATTACTTCTGAATTGACAAAACCCAATGCTGTGGTACACAGTTTCATGTTTGTGTGGAAACACCCCATCCATTGTTACACTGTAGCTGCTACTAATATTAGCTGTTGAGATCAAGAGTCTCATTTCCAGGGCCATGGTCAGTGATATAAATACCTCCTGGCACTGGTCACTGGGTGATAGGGCATTCCTGCTTGCACTAAATGAGACTAGTCTCACCAAGCTTTGATGTAACAGTTTTTGATTGGTTGGGTCCGTTTGCACAATTTTGCTTGACAATTTCACTGTAGAATGACTTTAATAGCTAAATATAACAAAAATCATACTACAAATGTTATAATACTACGAATATAGTGGCTACACAATCTCATTGTTTGTATGTATCTTTAAAACACTGGATCGCTTAGAATAATTTATTAAGCAGACTAATATTACCATGTGTGGTAAACAGGCACCATTTTGACAGCAGGTAGGGCAGATATTACACACAATATTGATATGGTCTTAATTGCCATTAGTCTTGCATGGAACAGAAGTTCCATTTAATAAAAATTCCTTTAAAAAGGAAAAGGGGGGCGCCCCAAGGAGTGAGTCTGGTTTGGGTTCCATCTGTGTGGTTGGGAAATACGGTAGTAAGAAAGAAAGTAGCACCACATATCAGATTGACATTCGTGAAGTTTATTGGAATGTGCTTAGTACAAAAGTCAATTTTAAATAAGTATAAAAATAGAGATATATTGATAGGTGGACACTGAATGTCTTGTTTTACATTAAGGTTGCTCATTAGATGATCCCTGGCCATAGTATTCATTGTTAATCCATGAATTGCGGTGTACATGTAGCGGTGTACATGTAAAAACATTTCAAACTAAAATGGTGTTACAAAACTCTATTTATTGTTTCACTCGCAAATTTGTGCACTAAGATGAGATGATTGTCCTTTTTAAGGACTAGTCTGTCATTGTTTGGAACAGAAACCGGAGTGTGTCGGAATGGAATGGAATCAGGAATTAAGATTTGAATGGAAAAAGTATTTAGTTGATTTAGGCCTATACCGTTAACAATGCACAAAATGAAACCATGCAAATAGTTTGAACACACCACCTTGTATCCATTGGCGTGATAGGCTAAACCTATTAAACCAGACATCCGTCCAATTGTATTCAGCAATTAATTTCTTAAATATACAATATAGCGCATGTTTAATAATAATACCGTAATGGTGAAAATTCACCAAATTTGGTGGATATTATCTTCAGACCGTGTCTAGGTTGAAATCTATTTTGGTCGTGTCTACCTCACTGAACACCAGGAGTTCTTTTTTTGGAACTCATAGGTGATTTTCTGGTATGCGACATTAAGACAAATATAGAGTCTCGCTGCAGGAGGTGACTGGAAAAGCACAAGAGCAATAGAATTCAAATATTTGCATTATACAGACAATTCAATCTGAAAGTTTGTAATAAATTTAAATTTGGGTCACATACACATGTAACTCTCAAAGGCCTAAATCTGATATTGATCAATACTAAGTAATTTTACTTCAATTTGCTATTATTGGCAGTGCACTGTGTTTACCTTAATTGAGCTGTCACAAAATATGCTTGATGGCGATTACCAGACCACTATGATTGACCAAGTGTGCTTTACTTCATTTGACAAATTTGCCACGACAATTAAATGTGAAATGTCGAGCTAAATTTTGACCTATTGCCAACCAACCTTACACTTGCATAAATCTACTTGAGCTGTACTACTAGACAAGTGTTGTTTGACCTCTGGAAGGTTTTTTTGAATCTGTATCTAATTAAGAGCACAAACAAAACGAATCAAAACAAGAACAAATTTTTGCATGTGGCCTTTGAATATAAGGTAGACGTTTCATATAGAAGTCCCATGGATGCAAATGAGGTATTGCCATTCATTCCGTCAAGCGCTAATGCACAACGCCATACAGCGCATGACGGAATCAATTGTAATACCTTATTTGCATCCATAGGAATTCTATATGAAACGTCTACCGAATATGATGCCAATCAAAATAGTTGTAAGAAAAATGTTTGCGGGTTCACGTACTTGTGTGTATTGTGGGTGCGAATGTGCACCCGGAATGTGCGCCAAGCCATTTTGGTATCTTCCCTGTACATGCGCCTTCAACGAAATGAAATGTAGTCATCTCTGTAACCTCGCTTTAATCCGTTGAACACACTGTAAAATACCAAAACGGGAAAATACCTAAGGGCCATTCTTCGGGAAGTCACACACGTGACCAAACTTACTTGCTTCCCATGACAAATCAACCAATCTAGCGAAAGTGGAAACATTATTTTTGGTTAGGTTTGGAAAAATTCTAACCAAAAATGTTTATACAATCGCTAGATTGGTTGTTTTGTCATGGGAGGCAAATAAAGTTCGGTCACGTGTGTGACATCCCGGAGAATGGCCCCAAAACTGTCTGTCCGTCTGTAACGCACATCAGCTCAAATGGAGACTACGTCGTGACCGACTTGTCATAGCTTGTCATGTAGACCTATAGGTACCAGGTATCAATGATAATGATGTCTGAATTCGGGTTTCATAGTTGATTGATTCACCCGAAAGAATAATAACCATTATGCACAGTGCAGCTCGAGAAAGTTTGAATGCACTGGCACATTTTCACAAATATGAGATTTCTTTGATTTGCTCGCAAATGTTAGGCCATTAGAAGAATTTTATTTTACACATAAAAAGAACATACTCAAAACCAGATAGGGGCAGGCTAAAGACATCCAGTTAACTAGTTGGCAAACGTTTAAGTTTGCCGTAACTTTAATCAACAAATGTGCCTATTACATGAATATCATAGACTCCGCGTACTCGTTAATATTAAAACCAAATAGGTCACAGATCGGCCAAACGGGGTGGATGCCGTGGGAATCAACTCCGATTTGTTTTTCTTGTGTTAGACACCATTTCGAGCGTCTGCTGAATAAAATGACTCCGGAGTCATTTTATTATGAAATCGTTCTGTTTACCCATAAGGGCGCTGATTTGGGCTTAATCGAATCAGGTGAGGGCCAATGTATATAAAAGCTTTATAAAACCATGCAAGAATATTGATTTAAAACAACAATCTTGAGGGTGCACTATTTTTCAAATGTGCCAGTGTCTCTTTAAGTGTGAAGTTCACCGACCACAATTTTTGACTTTTCCGATACAGGGTTACTTTGGGCCGGCGGCGTACGCTTGCATGCAGAGAGGCGACCTTAAAGTGAAACAGTTTTCATTAAAAAAGAAACATTTTTACTATGGTATTCTTTGCTTTGACCCAAGTACATGTTTTTAGAAGTAAATATCGAAGTAATTAAAATTTTAGAGTATTTTGTACAGCCTATTAGACGTCATCGCATCACTGGGTGCAGTTGCTTTATCAGCGATTTATTTGATGTAATATGTAAGCCTTTTATGTGGCAGTGACACTATAAATCTAAAGTGTTCAGTTCTGGAAATGTCACATATTTAGCTTTTGAACATAGCAGTGTAATACACTGCGTGTGTATGTGTAGACTTTACGTTTATATTTTTATGTTATAAATACTTTATTTAGTTTACGCCTTTACGCACTTGTGCTGTGTATGTTAAGCTGTATAATGAGTGACACTGAATGTGAGGTTGTCACTCCACGGTTGTAGACAAATCAAGGCCAGACTCATTACTTGCTATAGTCCTTTGCAAATAATATCGTGTATAAAGCCCAGGCTGGAGCAAAATTGTTTCACATTTTGGCACGTTGTTAAAATGATGAACGAAAGTCAGTTGTTAGGCATAGCAAAATATTTTGGCAAGCCACTTAAAGCAAGCGAAGATGACACATAAGCTTACATTGTACCGGTGCTCAATCCAGACGCAATAATCACGATAATAGCCTACTACTAAGGTCATTACGATGCTTTAAAAAGCGTGATCGATTGCGTATTAAAGCAGACATACTTGTCAATACACGTGAACCCTTAAAAGCTGGACTATATAAACATGAATACTGTTAATGTCACCTGTTTCTTTTGTACGGTTTCTAATGTTCAATCAAAATGTACTGAAACTTCAATTTCAAGTTGGCACAAAGTGCGATAAACTCCGTCACTCCCTGTCCCAGGGTACTCGTTTGTGATTTAAATGATCTCAGATGATAAGTGACAAGTCCTTTCTGCAACTGTGCTTTTGACATTGAATTTAAAGCACGCATTTCATTTGCAACAAAACATGGAGTCCAATTATGCATTGTTCAGGCAAAATTGAGAACCAGTCTAAGCAAACTTTAACTTGATATCTGAAAGTGTGCATTATTTGTTTGTGTTTGATATCTGAATTTTTATGAAATAATCAAAAATTAGTTCCGCGTGAGTTCGTCAAAAGTTTAATTCTTGAGAAGTTACGGAGATACCCAGAGCGCGGTAACTAAATGATCCGAACAAGGGGTAATAATACTGCTGACGACCGGGGGAGGGATTTTTTTCAAAGTTATGCGATATCAGCCTATTTATAGGGTGGTGTAGTCATATTGGTCACCCCCGGGTGACCGCCCTAGCTCCCGGATCCCGATTGAAGGTTTCTGGATACTTCACTGTACACAGTGGAAATGTGAAGGTTGATTGTTTCGTCAAATTGATATTTTATGAAACAAACTAGGTCGTTCGTTGGGAGTGTTGAAAACTCCTAAACAATCGACATACATTTGATGTGACACGCGGATGTGACTTATCATTGGCTGAAGTTGTGGTCGTCATCTACTGCAACGGAATAATAATAACAACAAAGTTTAGACATATTTTTGCATATTTGTTGTTAGGGTTCGTAGCAAGCCGTATATCCGATGGGGGGGGGGGGCAAACATTCGCTTAGAGAGGAATTTGTCCCTGTCAAGAGCCCGTCAAGAGGTACCAGACAGTTCAGGACTAAATCTCAAGTATAATTTTCATTATTTTTTAGAGGCCTGCCCTTTACTGATGATTTTGACTGCCAAGATGCTGTTTCTTGTCTTTGTTTTTATTTTTGGCGTGCGATGGCGAGGGACCACCGAAATCATAGAGCCCTAGGTCTGTAAGCCTATACCACTAGCTTTTTGAGATGACTCGAAACCATACGTCTCTCTGGTCAAAACATAGTAGAAGCCTAAGTTTATTGGTTGAACTTTTAAAGTTATGAAGTTTATTGAGTTACAAGTAAGTTTTGAGTATGTTTGAGTAGTTCGTTTCAGGTTATACACTGTCATTGGAATGCTCCCGAGATAATGTCATTAAATTACGCCCATGAATGAATAATAAACAAATATGCCCTTTTGCAAGTTCAACGAAGACAAAATGTAGGTAATTGTTTAAGAGAAACGTATTTCCTAACCATCCAATTCTAAACAACCTTTCTTTAAATCCGATAACATCTAGAAATGTACAGTAAAGGTTTGCTGTTATTGACAACAAAACCCATGACCTCTAGTAATATAGGCGCTAAAAGATCTCAATTCCCAAAATTGAACACGTGGGTCCGACGCATGTAATGAGAAATATTTCCAGAAAAAACAGGTGCTTTTGATAGCAGTTAATACGCAAATATGAGAAAATAACGTGGAATTTGCAGTGCTATTTATTAACCCTATAGGCTCATAGCCTGTTGAGTCCGGAGACCAATTATTTTGATCATAGTCGAGATGTTTGGTTGTCTCGGTGTGGTCTTGTTATTATTTTCAATTCAGGGACTATGCACAAAAGTTGAAGGCTTTTGGAATTGACAAACAGTTAAAGGGATAAAGGGTAATTGCTTGCGTAAACGCTTTTGTTGTTAAGTATAGCCCTATATGAGTATTGCATTTTCAAATCATATACGCCTTGCATTCGTATTATTGGTTCAGCTATAACTCGCATCTTAGTAGTATCCGTCAATATGTAATGACGGCACTTCAATCCCTTTGAACCCAAGGGTACACACTGTTGAAAATGTCCGTAAAATGTTTGATTCCGTAAATTATTCGGTATTTTTCTCTTAAAAATACGGATTGCTTTAACGCAAAATGTAAATACTTGATGCTAATTAGCGTGATTACCATCATCTTCGCCCATCAAACACCTACACACAATAGGAAACATCTTTATATCCCTATATCACCCACAAGCGTGTATAGGTCTACATCTATCCAAACTCACGTTTCCCGTTATTTTCGTTATTAACGCAAAAACTCACATTATTAAGTCCGTATATTCAGAGTAGAATTAGAATACGGAACGAAAATAAAGCATCTGGCTGCAAAATTTCCAGCCACTTTTTCATAACGTGAGTTTGGATGCGGTTGTGGGTGCGGATTACATGAACGTAGGTGTATTCTATTAACACTACGCCGCATAAAAATTAGATTCTCGTAGTCCTCCTCACTTTTTGGGTAAGGCTTTTATTTTTAAATATGTTTTCAATCCTGAAATGTTGATGGGTGATAGGTCTAATTTTGTTATCACAATGTTAATCAACCACAGCCACTTTCATGCGATTTTAGCGACATCTATATAGGATTCCCAACTTAAAAATTAAAAAAAAAGACCTCACACCATTTTTTTTCTGGTGCGGGTGAAAGTTGGTGGTAATATCAATTTTCGGTGACATTTTAATAAATGTCATTTATGTAATTAAAAAAATGAAAAATAAAAACCGCCCTTGCGGCCCCTCCGCAGGATTCAGAGGCCACTGCTACGAGAAACTCTAGTAATTTAGAGCCTAATGGTGTACCGGTACATTAAATTGAACAATAATTACAAGATAAATGCCAGCTACAGGCATCAATCATGAAACCGGATGAATTCAACCTTCTAGGCATTTGTGAAGGTGACCACTGACCTGTTGGTCAGTTGTTATCGACGATGTACAAACTGACCACTGATGCACCGTTATGGGAACAAAATCATTAGTTCCCATGATCATGTCTTTAGGAAATACCCCGCATGTGATAATTAGCTGACGGTGCATAATTGACGGGTGCATTTCAGCTTTAACTGAAGCCAGGTCCCGAGCCAGGTCTTCTATATCAGTATAACTGGGGGAGTTACGCGCTATATCCGTGATGCGGAGAGATACGGTCTTCATTGTTGTGCCTACATTGCATTTGCGCGTTAAGTTTTTCGTTGACATATCCACATTTTTGTGGAATTATAGTCAGTTCCTGTAGCATATTGGTTTCTCGTTTATCAACTTTATGAAAATACATGAGATTTTGGGTCTCTCCCTCCGGGCACTGGGTCGACTTGTCGATCTACATTATTTCCCCATTTAGAAAAGCTAATATTATGGGCGCCAAAACAAGTCAAGAATCATGAAATCGCTTAACTTTTATAAGACACTGTTAAGTATTTATACTAAACCAGGTTAAACACAATTACAACTGGAATGTAGAGCCTCTAAGGTCACATCAACAGTAGGTCACATCAATGGTTTTTAACTTACCTTCTATATGTAGTTTCTGATCATTTAGGTCCTCTTTGTAACTGAATTTTACATGAGCCCTTTAGCACTGAGCCAAAAAAATGTGTTCTTCAGGAAATCTCTCAAGTCATTAAAAAAAAATCTGTCAAGTTTTGCATTATTGAGATTTTTTTTTATGAGCACCTAATCGGAAACACACTTCTTCCCATATTAAATCGAAGTCATTTCGTACATTTTATTTTTAACTTTAAAAAAGTAAATCCTCTAGTTTGTCAAAGTGTTAGACGGATTGGCCTATTTGCGTAGCTCAATACTTTGGACACATATAGATAGACCAACTTAGTTCTTCAGAATTACAGTGACTAATTTCGCAATGTTTAAATCGTAAGGAATAAACGCGATTGGAAATAATACGCCACATAATGTACTTCGTACGTGAAAGATGGGGGATTAATGTGTTCAATTTATCTTATAAAAGTATGATTTCTAAAGCTTCCATTCAGTAAGTCCCTAGATCTAAAGAAGATTCTTCTGTATACTTGAAGGGGGGGGGGGGGTCACAATACTAAGATGTTATTGTATAGTTCAAATCCTGTCATTTTCGCAATGTATTTTTTAAGTTTTGTCGACAATGTCGGATAACTCAGCAATTCGTTCTGTAAAAAACATGCTTGCAACTTTAATTATCCTGATAAAGGTGAATGTGCGTTTTTGATCGTCATTATGGTCATAGGTGCATACAATCATATTGCTGGTGATGTCTGTAAGTAACCTCTCAGGGGCAAACGCTGTAGGCTTACCGTATTGTGTATTTGGGAGTGATACTCCATAACAATTCTAAACCTTCAAATGGTTTAAATCTATAACATGATCGTAAATAGCAGACAAACATTATTCGTCCTTAAATACTCATTGGATCTCACATAAACCTATTCTTGGCCGGATTCTATCTCACAAACCAGATATGAATCGTTAAAATATTTCCTTGACCAGACGATTTGTTTTTCCAAGTCCTAGTCATCTCGTGAAAAAGAATAAATATTATCAACTCAATTAACCTCGAGAACCAGTAACGTTTTAATCAAAAATCGTTGAAGTAAGGATTATGGCACAGAAATTGACTTCGCAATGAATATTAAGCCTACACTTTGTCATTAAGTTTGTCATTTATATTGTACAAGAAAGTGTTAATTGATTTTGCCTTATAGAAAAAGTCATTAATATCAATAAGTATAGACATATTTTGCCCGAAAAAAATCGTAGATCTCTATTTTCCAGTGAAGACCGCACTGATATTTTGTCTGTAGCGGAATTCGCCATTGTTAATTTGGCAACTCATATACACTGAAAAAAAAGAATAACATTCTATAAGTAATAGAATCTCTTAATAATTGGGTAAATTTTACTTTATAACTGTAACTGTGTAATTTGTGGAAAATAATGTAAAATTTTGCTTAATTTAGTAAAACGTTACTTAATTATGAAGTGTTACTCGTCAACCTGTGTAATTTTACATTACATTTTTCTCGGTGTGTGATAACTTTATAGTCAAATTAATACTAATGCTTTTGTTTGTTTGCTTCATTGTTTTGTTGTTGTTGTTTTGTTGCATTTTATATCTGTATCCAGCTGTTCTTTGACTTCATAATTTACTTAATTGTACATACGCCCGTGTTCCTGTTGTTTTGTTTTTGTTTGTAACGTTATTTGACCAAAGAATCATTGCTGACAGCAGTCCATCACCGTGAGAAAGTGCATGACACCCGGCTTACATAATGGCGTTAGTTGACTTCATGGCTAAATTACTTATCCATTTCAGATATGGAATATTGGAAAAAAGAGGAAAATATGGGCGAAAACAAAGGGTGAAATCTATTCACGACATCGACTCTCTTTGGATCAACCATGACTTGGTAAACGATTTCCAAAGGCGTCCTCTAGAATAATCATCGACTTGCCCGTATTCATATTGATGGAAATTTGAAATCCAAACTGAAAATTGCAAAACAAACATAAAGAAAAATATTTTTAAAAATCGTTGATTTTTTCTTATTTTTAACCTGATAGGTGAATGTCATGACGGACGATGACGCGAAAGAAGAAGAAACCTTGCAGTATTTTTAATGTTGAAAATCTTCCACTTGAGCAATTATTTGTTAAATTAATGAGTGCTCAGACTATGACATTGTTAAACTTGTAGTTCATTTTATATCTGTGCATACGCTATTAGAGAAAAGAATAAGGTTGAATAGGAGTGTAATATTATGAATCTTATGTTAAATGTCTCTGTACAGTCATATTTTGTATGTTCTTTGTTGTTGACACACGTAGGTGGGTATTGTCAATAAATCTTGAATCTTGAATCTTTCCATTTTAATCACACATAATCTTCCTCCCCAGTTTTTTCTTTTGACGAAACGAGTAATGATCTATATGTTTTTCTAAGGAATTAGCAGATTGAGAATGAAATCATCGCCCTTGTACATTTGAAAATTTCCGTAAAATCTTGATATGGCGATGAATACGCATCCTACTTAATAGTCTTAGGCCATACAGAGACTATTAATGGAACCATTACACAATTCAGACTTTGAGACTGTGTCTGAACCCCCCTAGCCTCTTGATTTGTAAAGAACCGGAAGGATGTCTCTAAATGCTTGTATTCTGCTTTACCCGCTGACAACAAAATATTTCAGTTCTGCCAGCCAAGTGATATGGTGAGTTCAATGAGTAGTCTGCCTTTCAAGTATTGTATATTAATCTGTCTGGGCTAGTTGTTACTAATTTTTTAAATATCTGAATGTCTTTGACCTTGATGACGGCTTTTCAGACAAGGGCGGATAAAAATGTAAAGTATTGCAAGACCAACTAGGTGATGAAGGATGACCGGATAATGTGCAATAAGTAAGGATGCGATTGAAAACTGTAAGACCTTTCAATCAACCCAAAGGATCAGTAATTGGCCCATTTCCTACAAGTCTGTTATTACACGGGATATGACCGAAGCATATTTTTTGCACATCAGTTACTGGGGAGAACGAGTAGGCCAAGGCCTAGCCTTATATAAACAGGTGATGCAGGAGATATAGTTCCTCCGGGCTCACAGTACCGGAACAATGGTGAACTAATAGGGCAATCGATTCAGTTGACTCTTCACGTTAACATTAGTATTAGTTTCGGCTTAATTCAGTTGTCGTCTATGGACCCCGTACTCTATGAAACCTGCCGGACAATGATTCTTTCACACCGGGTATAAGCAGTGTTGCTGATAAGTTTTTACGGAGATGAACTGTGGTAGAGACCACTGTCACATTGAGAAAAAATGCTGCACCC
>JAMKCH010016094.1:0-24439 GCA_023653785.1 Ophioderma brevispina
ACCATTATCCAATGCATTCGAATATTTCGACAATTTGACCTGATATCATACGCTGATGGCATAAAAATATCAGGAGCATTCGATATACCAAAAGCACGTTATTACTTAACAAAGTCATAAAGCAGACTATTTGAGATTTTTAAAAAGCTTTTATTGCAACTCCTTGAACAAAGCTACAGATATTATGAAAATGATTGACATGAACCTTGTGTCAAGTGGTAATGAATGAACGAATGGATGATGATGATACAATTGAATAATGGTTGCTTGCTTTTTTGTGATTTCAATAATCATTTTCTTTCCTTAATCTACGCCTTTATTCCGCCCACTACAGAGAACAAACTCCCCCCCATGAAAATGCACCTATAAACGTTTAGAAATATACGCTGAGCATTACAAGTTGTCATAAAAAAACCAACTTCGCATCCCATCGCTTTTTGTGACACACACAGCCAAAAATCCCTCGCCACTTTTGCACGGTCTGGGCACCTGGGCATATAAATCTTTCACAAACACTTGATGCTTCCATGTACTATACACAAATGCATAGATCACTTTTCCATTAATCAAAAAAATCCCCAAAATGGCCGAAAATTATCCTTATCATATATCCACATCCCTCGGCTCAGTGGGCGCCGCTCCGTACAATTATTGCATCAAATGCGTAAAAGTTATCCTGACCCTAATTAAAACTCCATTTGTGATAATGGACTGTAGTTTATCTTTTTGAGCATTATTTCTTCCAGTTTGAATTGCTTTGGCTACATAATATATAGTTAGCAAGTGGAGAATTCATATTTTAGAGGCAGACCGGTAAGAGTTATTGTCGTAAGCATTCTAAACTCAGGTGTGTCAGAGCAAACCTAGGAAGGGGGGGGAAAGGGGGAAGGACAAGGTTGAGGATTGTAAAATTCGTTTTCGCAGTATAGAAATCGTAACGACATACTGTATGGCCAGCGCGAGAGAAGCGATTGTAGTGTGTGACAGACTCTCTGAGGGTCATTGAAAGAATCAGTTCTCAGAGTCTCGATATCATCTCCACAAAAGTTAGTCATTAAAGTCTATAATAGCGCCATTTAAACCAAAAATCATTGTACATAATTCTGTGTAAAATTTCAAATGAAAGTTCGTATTTGTGATCTATTGCGCCTCTCCAGTTAGTAAAAAAAAATTGTGTCTCATTTTTTGATTTTTAATGTAACATGCATCAAAGAACATATGTTGGTATCTAGGAAAGCTTAGTCATTATCTTTAATTTGCTGCAAAGCATTCACATCGGTTAGTAGAGATCGGAGGTTTCAGTCGTTTGGATAACGTATCGGTGTTTTGCGCACTGTCCCCGGATTCACATTAAAATGATTCATAAAAAGGAAATCAGTGCCCAGAGAAAATCGGTCTATTTAATGACTGCAGCATAAAGGTGATCTTATTTTAAAAAATCCCATAAAATTCGGTCCAATCTATGCCCTCTAACGTGTCTACGTTTCGCATCACTCTTACACCATTTGAAAATAACGTAACTCGATACATTAATCGTTTCTGGAGGAGTTGAATGAATCATGCCATATGCAGGAACAACATCGGTGACAACTTTTTTTGCCGTTTAAGAGTACTGTTTTTCCCCCCCTATCTTGTAGACCAAAATATGCCCCACATCTTGAACAAGGGTTTCAAATAAAACATACCATTATCACTGTCTTTTTGACACTGGATACCAATTATTTGACGAAAACATGACATCCCTTATCATTTTGGGGATCATTGACCCGCTGTGCATTCAAAGTGGGTACCATAGGTAATGACTTCTTGGGACTTCTTAATTCAAAGAATGTACTCGGCCTATAATTAACCGACTTGGAATTATCTTTGCAGAAATTAAAAGATAAGAAATAGGCTTTCGGAGGATCCACGTATGTTTAGATATTTTTATTAAAAATCAAATATTTTTTTTTTTTAAAATAAGTGTTTTTACTCACCTGTATAAGCCACATAAAGATGTTTTGTCCCATTTTTAGTATCGTATGAATTAAATTTCCCATTTCTTCAATAATGTTGTTTTCGCAGCTTTTACCATTCAAAATGGAGAATTATCCGACATGTCTTTTTATAGACACAATACAAGATCTAAACATGTTTTCCGCAACCTTGACGAAAACCGTTCAAAATTTTGAATAAGGCATCCCATTATTCATAACAAGCTTCTAGGTAATCCGTTCTCTATCCTTTTCCGATCATTTAGCGCAAAAGTGAAGGTTAGCACCTGCACCGGGGTTAGGGTTGCCCGTCAAAGAAGAAGGGTAAGGGGTGTGCCACCCAAGGATTTTAATGTGCATTGTTTTAAAATATATGCACTATGGCTCTAGAACTCTATGTTTATGTAAACTAGCAAGTGGCCCATCATGTTAAGCTTAAACCGCTTGAAAATCGATATTCCCTCGTTTTTTAGCGCAAATCGGATTTTCTCCTATTTTTCCTGGGAAATGCCATTTTGCCTACCGCGTCTTGATGATGGCGTAATTGTGACGCCATACTAGTATGTTGGTACTTATTTGTTATCATGGAAGAAGACTACCATAGCTCTCCACTGGTATCAAAAGCTAACTCGTGTGCTTTATCCCAATTCTCGAGGGTGGTAACCACCTACCCCCCCCCCCCCCGTAAACCTGTTACAAAAAAAGCCTTGGTAAGACGAGGGTTAATCCATCTCTGTAATTCTGGCCAAAGCCAAATCTTACCAGAGATTTATTTCTACATTCCGATAATTTTATCAAATGCCTTTTCAAAATCCCTAACAAGCACACCGTAATATCTCAACATCGTCACATGTATGAATATCCACAAAGTAATCTAACATTTTCGCCAATATATCGACCCTTTAAGAAGCCGGTTTGATCATGATGTATAATCTAGTCAAGTTTCATATGGTTTGCAAGCGACTTTGTAGTATTTTATAATCTCGTTCAGAGTGAGATTGGCCTCCAGTTTTCCATATACATCAAAGATTTGTCCGTTTTATACCTCTCCTTTGGAAACTGACAGGATCGTTAAGAGTTCAAGAGCGTACCACTAAGTCACACCAAAAGATTTATAAAATCCTGATGGTAAACCATCAGTTCCCGGAGATTTATCATTAGGCATAGGGGGGGGGGGGGGGGGGGGGGGGGGGGGGGGGGGGGGGGGGGGGGGGGGGGGGGGGGGGGGGGGGGGGGGGGGGGGGGGGGGGGGGGGGGGGGGGGGGGGGGGGGGGGGGGGGGGGGGGGGGGGGGGGGGGGGGGGTGGGGTGGGGGGGGGGGGGGGGGGGGGGGGGGGGGGGGGGGGGGGGGATGTAAGGGGGGGGGGTGGGGGTGGGTAGGGGGGGGGAGGGGGGGGGGGGGGGGGGGGGGGGGGGGGGGGGGGGGGGGGGGGGGGGGGGGGGGGGGGGGGGGGGGGGGGGGGGGGGGGGGGGGGTGGGGGGGGGGGGGGGGGGGGGGGGGGGGGGGTGGGGGGAGGGGGGGGGGGGGGGGGGGGGGGGGGTGGGGGGGGGTGGTGTGGGGGGGGGGGGGGGGGGGGGGGGGGACCCGACAGCTTTCCAACCTCCCCATTCTTATCGACCTCACATTTTTTTTTTTTGTAAAAACTAACGAGCGCTAACTACTCCGGAGGGGTTTGGTGCAACAAAAATGAGTTCAATGTCAACTATATCATTATATTGTTCAAGTATACAAATTTTGATTAAAAAAAATTCGGCATTAAGAATACCTTAGTTTTTCTGAATTTCATCCCCATCAACAATCAATATTTTTCAAAAAAACAAAAAAACTAAAAATGTTTTTTTTCTAAATAGAAGAAATACTTACTCCTCTTTTTTCTCCGTCTTCACCCACTGAGCTCGGCACTTATAAAAGCATGTCTTTTTTCTCAGACATCTGTTTGCAGACTTTCTCTTTTTCTTCAGCGTCGAAGTTTTACATCATTTGGATAACGTTTGCACTCCATATCAAGGGAATTTTATTTCCTTTACAGTTTCCGTTAATAATCTTGTTTTTCAGTGACTTTTTCTTTCGGAGCCAAATAATGGACTGGCCCTAACATTTCATTTAATATTTTCCCGGTAATTTTGGATCTTTCCCATTGTCTCCGACTGTTTTACCAATAATATTCTTTGATTTGATTAGCATAATTACTATCATTTAAGAGCCTGTAGTTAACTTCCAAGCCTGGGCCTTGGGAGTGTGTTGAATTTAATTGTTGTTCTTTAACTATTCTAAGGCAGTCATTTTCAAACACCTTTCTATAGTAGAGACCACGATGTCTGCCGCAAAATCTTAACATAACACCTTCCCTGGGGTTAAAATAGGCTTGTCAAACCTTCGTTGTATGGCTTGAAATCAGAAATTTTGCTATTTAAAGCGAAGTGTTAAGGCTGACTCAGAGATTTCCCGGGGGGCGCGCTCAATTTTCACACAAATTGTGTTTTTGCACATACATCAGCTTGTCATATAATAATGAGTGTGTGAATTTAACAAGCTCAATGGCGAAGTCCTTCATCGAAAAATCGCAACTTGGTTTAAAATTCTCGGATCCGGAAATTTTGTTTTATACACGTATCCTATGCACTGTTTATATCTGGGTATATTGTGTACGCTTAAAAACGAAAAATGTAATACATAGATTTACCAATTTCCAAATAATATGTTTTCCATAGTAAAATGGCACATAAGGGGTTCAACCATATTACCTTTTAGTATGCTACCAATCCTCAGGTATATCATTCGCCTGAGGTATATCACACTGTAATTTAAACTTCGCTTTTAAACGTATCAGACATAAATAAGCATGCCTTGTATTTTAAATGACACCTACACTGTAAAAGTGTTTCGTAATAACATCTTTGATTGGCAGCTGGGACAACTCACAACAGTTAAGGGATTAGCAGCGATTTGCTAAGCTGAAAATAAAAACATCGTAAAAATCATCAAAATTCATATTTTTTATCGATATTTTTGTTACGGGCATGGATATGCAAACATCCCCTGCAAGTGGTTGGCTGAATCGTGTATTAAAGACCAGGAGTAATTTTTATCTGATCTGGATGGTTCTAGACGTGCGTAGCAAGCCGACTTACTCAAACAGCCTTTCCCGGTAATATCACAAGCCGCCTTCCATTTCAAAACGTATCCCTCATTCCCTCCAATGTCTCGCTCATTAAAACCAAGTAATCCGCATACAACATCTCACTCATGCAAACCTTATCTGTGCACCTCAGATGACTACATCATAACAATTGCAAAACCAATGGCGAAAGTACAGAACCGTGATGCTCTGTTTTTTTATTGTTTTGGCTCATTCATACAAATCATCACTGCTCTAACCACTACATCTGGATCTCTCTCTTCTCATCGCCCACTCCATCACTTTCCTCGGTGCTCTATCAAATGCCTTCTCCAAGTCTACAAACACATATACAGCTTTTCCCTTTAGCTCGATATTCTCTTGCAAACCTCTTAAAATTAAAAACAAAGCATCTACGTTCCCTTCCCTGGCATAAACCAAATTGCATCTCAGCCATTTCCACTATCTTCCGAATCCTATTCTCTAGAATCCTCTCCACAATTTTCATTGCATGCTCCAACAACTTAACACCCTATATGCACCACAGCTCATTGCATCCCTTTCCCTTTACGAAATTGGAACTACCACACTCACTGCCCACTCCTCCAACATCCCCTCCTCCACCTAACATTCTCTGACACAACCCATCATCACACCCTTCTCTCCACTCGCACTATCATCTCAGCACAATCACCTCTGAGTGCCCAAGCCTGCCTTTCCTTCTTCATTCTCTTCTTGCCTTCACCACTTCTTCCCCGGCTGACCCTCTTAACTGTCCCTTCCACCACATCAGCCTCAACCTTCTGATCCCACTAATTCTCCTCATTCATGATTCTCTCCATATGCTATTTCCAGACTCTACCTCTATCTTTCTCACTGAAATTCACTTTCCATACTTCCCCTCATACATCTTTCCCCAATTCCCCATTTCTTTCCAGCCTTTTTCATTGCCTTCACTATCTTTACACCTTGTTTGGGTTCTCCCACACTCACCACCCTTCCCCTTCATAGCCTCGCAACACTTTTCTTTGCCCTTCTTTACCGCGTATGCCTCATTTTATTCTCTTCCGTACCATTTTTTCTCATATCGTCGCCCACACACATACTCTCTTATCTGATGAAATGCCGTTTCGAGAAACTCGCCAATTGAAATTCTACGGGAGATTTCATGTTTGTACTATGGAATTAAACATTACAATTTATTTTTAATTTGCATTAAGAAGAAAACATTCTAATTAGTTTTAACCTGCTGCGTTTTTGAAAGTACACTGTCTTCCTAATAAAAGATACCAAGTCCTAAGTCCTGTATGCGAACGCAAAAATTCGTATTTTGCACATACGACGCTAAGTTCACCGTTATATTTCATGCGTCAGATAGAATCTCTATGTGAAACACCTCATGTTCACGCACGAGCAGATACGACTCACATAGATCTATATGTGACAATGTAACACTTGTTTTACGAAGCAGCGTTATTATACGCCTTTTGAATTACGTAATACATTAAACATACAACAGTATGTGAAACGCGATATGCAGGATAAAAGCTTTCTGATCTCTGTCTCATTTCCCCCGGAGCTAAATTCACTTTCCTTTTTGTCGCTTTCTTAACATGTATTTGCAACACATACCTCTTTTCACTCCAAAACTCCAACACTTCTTCCCTTTCCATACTCCTTCTTCCAAACCCATTTTTCCTCCATTCACCTTCGGAACCTTCGATCCTTTTCCCCACATGCCATTAAATCCCACACAATACCAGTTCACGCACTTTGCAATCCCATTCATCTGCCACCTCGTCATAAAACTGTCTTTTTCCTTTCACGCTTCCTTCCACACTGTGCCGCATAGCCACATATCATCCTCACTACCTCTTCCTCGAAACCATTATGATTTTTATCACCCGATCGTCTTCCTTCTCCCTCCACCACCTTTTTCACACAATTCCTCTTTCCCCAAGACTTCCCACCCCCCATCCCTTCACTATTCCTGCCCACCACAACTTGTTCCTGTCTTCCCTCTACCCCCACTCCTAGCCCCTCCCCTCTCCACCTCAGCCTTCCTGCACAGCACACACTCCACCTTCCATCTTCCTCAATTCTTCACTTACCTCTCCCCCTTTCCCCTTCAAGCCCAGTTTCCAACTACCAACACCTCACTCCCCCGACCGCCTATCAGGGCCTTAATAGTCATTGGCAGAGGCACCTGCGCGAACTCAAGGTGATTCCTCGCTCCTTCCTTTTTAGGTAGGCAGGTGCCGCCCACCCCACCTTCGGGCTGGTGGTGCCCTTTTGTGATTTGATGTACTCCATGAGATTTTTGGAGCAAAAAATAATTGACGCGTATGCCTTCCTGAAGTCAATCCACCGTTTTCGACGGTGGACCTAGCGTTTGGGCTTCCCCGCCAAACATGCAAGGCAGCATGCACACATTGCTGGATGACCGCCGTTGGCTTCTTCGAGCTGTGCGCCTTTGTAGGTAGATATTCTTGTTCGTTCTACCAGGTAACCAGCTACCCACCCTCATCATCTTTCGTAATAAACTGATGGGGGTGACGTTTAGCCGCCACAACCGGCCCTGGAACAGGTAGTACTGGTTAGCAGGTTAAAACATTTAGTATTGTGGACGACCGTTAATTGGTGCTAGGGCTATTTGAAGCCAAAAAAAAAAACGTAATTGTTAGTTTTTTTTCGGGGGAGGAGATCTAATTTAATGTTATATTACGAACTTGACTGATTCTAAACTAATTTATCACCCTCAGCTGTGTGCAGTGTTTCATTTTCTTTGTGGGAAAAGTTTGGTTCGATGATTGGGGATATTTGAAGCCAAAAAAAAAAATACGTAGGTTCTTTTTTTCCTGGGTGTAAGTCCTGAACTTGTGTCTTATGAATAAAATGACGGATTCCAACCTAAGTATCTCCCTTAAGCTGCGGTGAAGTTTTTTCTATTTTCTTTGTGTGTAAGAGTGTGGGGTGCTGGGGGAATTGTTAAGCCAAAAAAAAAAATCGTAATCGGTTACTTTTTTTTGCTAGAATAATTTAAAAAACAGCCGCCCATATCCGTTAGTGGTGTGGATGTCCGTCTAGCCGAATATCCGTCGAGCCGAATAGCCAATATCCCATATCTGCTAACGTTAAGTGCTCCGCCCGCACTTGTGGCTATCTTTTTGTGAATCTACTTGGCAAAATCATCTATCTCGCCTAACGAACATTACTTTTTGTGAGTCCCTTGTGTAAGATAATGTATCTCGCCATGACGTAATCTACTTTTTGTGAAGTCAATTGGCAAAGATAATCTTTCTCGCCAGGACACATCCACTTTTTATGAAGTCAACTTGTAAAAAATCTATCTCGCCAAGATGCCATTACTTTTTGTGAAGTCAACTTGGCAAGATAATCTCTCTCCATGACGACATCTACTTTTTTCGTGAAGTCACTTGGTAGAAAATCTACCTCCCCAAGACGACATCTACTTTTTGTGCACGTAAACTTCGGCAAGATAATCTTCTCTTCATGACGACATTCTACTTTTTGTGAGGCGCCTGACAAAAATCAATCTCGCCAAGACGACAGCTACTTTTTGTAAGTCAACTGGTATAAATCTACCTCGCCACGACGGACATCTTCTTTTTGTTGAAGTCAACTTGAAGCAAGATATCTATCTCACCATGACGTCAGATACCTTTTGTGAAGACGCCTTGACAAGCAATAATCTATCTCGCCAAGACGACATCGACTTTTTGTGAAGTCAACTTGACAATATAATCTATCGCACCATGCTCATCTACTTGTTTTTATGAAGCCGACTTGACCAGAAGCCTATCTCGCCTTAACGACTATAAAACTGTTTAAGTCCAAGAAGGTGAGAAAAATTGTGACATGTCAACATAATGTTGATAATTATGTCGACTTGTCAAGATAAATATGTTCCATCTGATGGCACTTAAAACGTTCCTAGATTTCCTTAAAATTTCTCGGTAAGTTAAAAAAAATACATGTGACTTTGAAAATAACCATAAAGAACATTTAGTCGTGTCAATTAAAGAGGTCTTACAGTGTGATGAAAATGCCTACTTGTGCCATAAGGGTCAAAATATGTGAATTGACATGTGATTTTGAATTTACATGGTTACTTTCAAAAGGAACATGACTTTAGAAATACTGAAAGAAATTAAAATAACACTTTATTTTAGTCTGGAAGCACGCACCCCACTCAGAGCCTTTCTTTATTTCAATTGACCAATGATCTCGTATAAATTTTATCACCTCAACTTTTAAAATAACATGTCATTTCTATTTTTACGTGGTACATTTGTGAAGTAACATGTTTATTCAATTACACGTACTTTTAAAATACATGTCATTTGTTTTACTTTACTGTAAGAAATCAGGATACGCGACATTAAAACACCAATCAAAGCCTTTCTTTATTTGAAAATGACCAATGATAGCTCGATAAATTTATCACGTCAACTTTCGAATGACACGTGTTGTTTTAAGTAAAATTACATGTGCATTTCTAATTTTACGTATAAAATCTTTGGAAAGTCACATGTCATTTGTTAATTTTACAACGTAACTTTACAAGTACTGTCTCTTAACTTTAACATTAAGAAATCAGGAATACGCGACATAAAATACACCAATCAAAGCCTTTCCTTTCATTTTGAATTTGGACCAATGATAGCTCGATAAAGTTTGATCACGTAACTTTTGGCATTCGGAATTAACGTGTTGTTTTAATAAAATTACCTGCCTTTTCAATTTTACGGGACTTTTGTCATAGGTGCAACATGTCATTCTCATTTTACACGTAACCTGTTAAAACCCACGTACTTTCTTATTTTATTGTAAGTTTGTGAAATTACATGGTACTTCACAAACTTACATCTAAAATAAGAAATGACGTGTTGTTTTAAATTACGTGTAAACATTGGAAATGACCCGTTATTTTACTAAAACACATGTTATTCTAAAGTTACCATTGATAAATTTATCGCTGCTTATCTTGGCCAATTTCAATAAAGTAGACTTTGATTGGTGTATTTCATGTCGTGTATCCTGATTTCTTAAGTGTTCTATTTCAAAAATGTTACTTCATTTAAAAAGTAAACATGTCATTTCATACCTTCACGAAAATAAAAATTACGTGTTTATTTTAAATTTTACGTGTAAAATTCGAAATGAACGTTATTTTACTAAAAACACCATGTGCATTCTAAAGATTACTTGATAAAATTTATCTAGCTATCATTGGTCAATTACAAATAACTGAAACTTTGATTGGTGTGATTTTAATGTTCTTGAGCCTTTTGTTCTTACATGTTTTTTTTTGTGAAATGGGTCATGTGTATTTAAAAGAACTGTTCCTTCACAATTTACCGTAAATAAGAAATGACGTGTTATTTTTAAAAGTTCTGTAAATTAGAAATGACTTGTTAGGTTAAAAGTTACGTGTAAAATGAGAAATGACTTGTTTTTTACTAAAAAACCAACACGTTATTTCGAAGTTCCGTGATAACATTTAACGAGCTATCATTGTCATTCAAATACAAGAAGGCCTTGATTGGGTGTCTTTTATAATGTTCGTGATCCTGATCTCCCTCACGTTTTTCTCTCAAAAATGTCATGTCATTTCAAAAAGTAACATGTTAATTCAAACTTACACTTAAAATAGAAAATGACTTGTTATTTTTAAATTTACGGTTAAAATTAGAAATTACGCACGTTATTTTACTAAAACCACACGATTATTTCTAAAGTTACGTGATAACCTTTTTAACGATGCTAAATGCTTGGTCAATTTCAAATAATGAAGACTTTGATTGGGTTATTTTAATGTCGTGTATACCTGCTTTTCTTAACGGTTCTTTTCTGAAATGTCATGTCATGTCAAAATAGATGTTACTTGACTACTTACCCTACTTCAAACTTAATCAACACGCAAAATAAGAAATTTACACAAAAAAAACAAATCAATCATATAAAGCTATCATCAATAGATAATTGAAATGTTCAAAAATTAAATTTGAAATTTTAAATTAACATGTCAATCAATGAAATGCATCAATGTTTTTTTTCAAAATGAATTCATTTTCTAACTTAACATGTTTACAATCCTCCGATCTAATGGTCCTCTTTTGCACCCCGCCTCCCTTTCTTGGTTACTACATCTCCGTGTCCATTTCAGAAAGTAACATTTCTTTAGAAAATACACTTCCACATTTTAGTCCGCCGTCAAAATAGAGACGTAATGACCCTAATGGCTACCATACCAGTACAAGGGAGAATAAAAATGTGGGATAGAACACCAGCGATGTTTGAAGAATTTGGTTTTCCAAAGATTATTACTGATATCATCTGAAGCACTGGTTATTGCTGTTTTTTAAAGTTCAGAGTTATTTTTTGTAGGTCATCTGGACAGGTTGGGTATAGAAACAGACTATCAGAGTTGTTATATGGCAGGCCGTGAAAGGTGTTTTAAAAATCCGGATTTGGTTCAGTACTCTATCAGCAAGAGTGCTACCATGTCAGCAAAAAAGTATTGAAGTTTTCTGCAATACCTCTTTATCAGTAATCCTTTCAAAACCCCATTATTACAAGAAGTCAGGAACGTTGACTTTTCTTTGCGGCCTAGTAAATTTTTGTTTAATGTTTTATTTTTTTTATTTTTTTTATTTTTTTTATTTTCAATTTTACTAGTTATATATGAGTTTTTACTCAGGCGCAATAACGAATTTAAGTGATTTCGGTATTGGTGTATTTTAGTTTAATTTCATCTACTGCTT
Organism: Ophioderma brevispina; assembly: GCA_023653785.1. Taxonomy (NCBI): domain Eukaryota; kingdom Metazoa; phylum Echinodermata; class Ophiuroidea; order Amphilepidida; family Ophiodermatidae; genus Ophioderma; species Ophioderma brevispina. The sequence goes on from JAMKCH010016094.1 coordinate 11,880, forward strand.
AGAGAAAGATGTATGTTTTATATAGATTATCTTTAGTTTGAATTGATTTAATTAGTTCCTTTAGTGACCATGGTTTTTTTAGGTGGAAGTGCGTTTTGAGGATGGGATTATTTTAATTTGGGCAGTGAATTTCCGATAGTTTAGAATTAAAATTTATATATGCCTTGGTCCGGGTCTTCTATGGCGGTTACTTTTGTCCAATCACGATTATTTTAGGGCTTTAGTGTTTGCTTGAAACTGCCCGAAGATTGCCTAATCAAAGGTAAGGTTGGAGTAAGGCCTATATTTTTGTTGGGTGAGGAGATGAAAAATGCTCCGGAAAGATCAGTAGATCTAAACACCTGATTTAAGATGGGATCCGCTGTCATTGGTTAAATATTATCAATTAAGGAGACGCTGGTATGCCCCCTGGTATGCCCCGTACTATCATGTTGTCATGATTTCCATCAAGTAGAGTCAAAAACCACATGAAAATCTGATTTTTCTTAACCTTTTGGCGAAAAATTGATTTTTTTTCACTGGTGTGTGTCTATGAAAATGGCAGTTTTTGCATATATGCGAACTTGATGGACGTTCATTGTGACCCGTCATGTGCTAGGCCATGTTGGTACTCAGGAAAGAGGGAGGGGACCATAGCTATTCTATTGGTACCAAAATAAAAGTGTTCTGTGTTTTCCGTGTTTGTGTAGGATGTTGATACTGTATCTTCCGGAGGGGGGTGGTTACCCCCCCTTATCCATCAATTTGGGATCACCCTGTATTTACCTATACCCAGGTGGATGTTTGTTTTTGGGATTAAAGGAGCGGAACATGTCAATGGCCAATTACACTAAATAATTTTGGCAACCAAAAAAGGGGGTTTTAGCACGCCGGGAAAAAAAAACCTGAAGGGGGGTAAAACCACCCCCCCCCCGTATTACCTGGAAGTAGTAAATTTTGATTAAAAAACAGATTTAAAAAAGATTTTTGGGTGAGAGTTCTGAATTTTTAAAAGTATTGCAACCGAATCGGACTTGATCAGATGAAAGCTTAATTGATCAATTGACATGTTTTAAAACCAAAGTTGAGACCAGATACGTATTTGGGATAAGAGCTTTTGGTGTAAAAACAATTTACACTTTAATGATCTCTTCTTTACATGTTCAAAAGACACTGGATCCTGCTCTTGCCAGACCACAAAGTTTCAAAAAACGTTAAAGCGGCTTCTTTAAACCCATTTATGCATAAATGGGCTTCTTGAGTTTGGCAAAGAAAGTATTATAATGAGGTCTTTTGTCTTAGTTTTCAATGAAGTCTTCCTCAAACGTGAATTTTCTACCATTGAACTTAAAGAATGATCTCCCAAATTAATCCATTTTATGACAAATGGATAACATAAGCTAGCTTGAAGTGACAAAAAAAGAGATTTAAATTTAGAGAATAAAGTTATTAAAAATATTTGTTTTCAAAACTAGACCAAGTGATAATGACTTTTTGAATGCTTACAATGTTTAAAATAAATAATATGATGTATTAAAATTAATTGAAGTCAATGACACTGATTATCATTAATCACTGAAATCTGATTATTTGCAATTTTATTTCTTTTGAAGCACAAATCAGAAAGATTTGTCACCATATTTCACACTGAAAACCCAGATTAATTCCGTTGGAAGGGGGTTGGTAATTATAAGGTGTTTTAATGGTTTTTAAGTAAAATGGTGAGCTAACAAAATTATCACATAATATGCCGCATTTTCTTCTCAAAGTTTCGGTCATTTTCCAGCATAGAAAGTAGAATATATTGCCATTTACGAAAAACATCAACTTTTTTTAATAAATAGTTAATGGTCAAATTTGTGTTTCTTCATGGCACAATTTGTTTTTTGATACACACTGTATTAAACATTGAAAATGCAGTCCCAGGAAGAATCGCGTTTATACATTATAAAAAGTGTTAGAATGCGTTAGATGTAATATGCCCTCCCCATCACCTATCTCCCTACACCAACCCCCCATTTCCTAACATAACACCCCCCTCCATTTGCCCCCTAACAATCACCCCATTTCTCCTTTTCCCTTCTCACAAAAATAAATACGGTTCTATTTTGGCAACAAACCTTCATAAAAAATGTTAATATCTTGGAACAAATTAAATCCCTTGGAGAAAGATATTTCAAGGTATTGCTCTTTCTATAAAACGTTGAAAAAAGTCCTATATTGGGAACAATGACTATAGGTTTATGTATATAAGCTCTGTTAGAATTTGACTTTTTTTCTACAATACTGAAAATCACCCTAAAAATCTCTAAAAAAACAGTTACATTTAATACAGCTGTAAATGCTTGAAAAATAATGCTGACAACCTAAAGGATCTAAAACGGAAGGAAAGCGGGGAATACATGAAAAGGTTTGCTAAGCATATTGAAAATCAAAAATTAAAATAATAGAAAAAAATCAACATTAATGTGACCATGTCGGGGCGTTGTCAGGTATTCTATAATTCCTCTAGAGGGTCCCGCCATAACCCCCGCAGCCGCGCGCAAGTGGTGTAAGCCTGCTACAACTAACCACGGGGATCCGTTTGATCATCAGTCCAGGTAAGGGTAAAGGTAAGGGTTATTTAGCCGGCTGACTATGTTTTCACGTTTGTGGACTTATGGACCCATCTTTGTCACATTCATGCGGGGGACAATTGAAATTTAAACATTATTTTAAAGAACATATACAGATTGGTGGAATCTTAAAAAGGAAATTTTATTATGGGAAGAAACAGCCAATTTTTGGAAAAAAAAAAATAAAGATGTGATGGACGTCAGACATGATTGGGTATTATTTTTGATGTGGGGACCCATTCAGGTAAAAAGTTTACTGGTGAGACATAATATACGGTGTCTTTTGGAAAAAAAATAATAGCACTTTGGGCAGAGGGTCATATGTACTGACCTTGATTTAACTAGTCGGATGTATATGTATCGGTCGCCACCGAGAGCACACTTGATATCTGATACTGACACGTGACCTGGTTTCCTGACACGTGACACCAAACTATTCATTCGTTAACGTTTATAACTACAATACGGCAAAGCAGCAAGCATCTGTATCTCTGTTGTCACAGGGTAATCGATCAGGATGTAAGACTATACATGTGGTTCGTACAGGGAGGGTAGGACACGCTATGCTCGATTTGGGCATTGGGATTTCCAAACGGTAATTGTGAAACTGCTACATGCATTTACTATGGCAGTCCGGTCCAGTGACATTAACAAATCAGCTCTTAAACCTTTGTTCAAAAGATCTTAGGAATATCATGATCAATTAAGAAAAAAATATGACGTTCACATCAATTCATGCTTCTGTTAAATTACCTGTGCATAAATCAAAACTCCAGAACTTGCCCTCGCAAAAGAATCTTATCAAAAATAATACCCTTGAACATACGCGCCATGGGCTACAGAGCTATTTCGCTCTGTAGCCATGCGCACGATACACTCTAATGTCAAAACAGCCCTATTGAATTATTATAAACCCAAAACCATTGCCTCTAGGTACCGCGAGTAGCGCGAAATTTTGGAAATTTGATAATGGGTGACAGCATTGTTATGTAAGTGTCATGTAGCATTGATTTTTTCGACGGGGAGGGGTGAGGGCACGGAGTCTCCATTGTAGCGGGGGCGTAGGCCTTAGTACAAATCATGGGAGACATTGATATTGGTCCCCAACCCCAAAAAACGTGGGGGGACATGTCCCCCTCGTTCCCAACCGATTGACGTCCATGCACATACCCGTATGTCGTTCATACCTGAATGGAAAAGGGAACGCATACCTAATGGATGCACTAAAATGCTAAATACTGGCAGTCTGTGTAAGTGAACATAGAACTACTTTCTACAGCCAATAAAGTGGTGTTTGATAATTCTGTATTTATGCACTAAAAAATAAAATAATCAGTGGGCTTAGTTAATGTGACCCAAAATGATTAATCGTTAATACTCAATTCATGATTTTTGTATACTCAAAATAAAGTACAAAAAGGTTTGAATAATTAAATAAATCAATAAATAAACAAAAAGTAAATATTAAATATATTAATTTGAAAGAAAATATGTTATATATTAATGTTTTAATATATTCCCTGTAAGTTAATGGTTGAGTATTTTGGTTCACAAGCAGAGGGTCCGCGACGATCCAAGTTAAGTAGGCACACATTGTATAACAAATTTACTTATATGGAAACTAATGGCAAGGATGACTGTGAAGGCAAAAGAGTTTCCTCAAGGCTTTCTTTTGTTTCCCTCCTTTTTTCCCTATTTCCCACATACCTATGACATTATTGAGTTACAGAAACTTGATTTAACTAATTTGACCATCGATCCATTGTTGTATACTTGTTTAAATAAGGAAATAAAGTAGTGTGATCGTGAATAAATGTATAAAAAAATATGAGATATACTGATTCAAAACATTTTTGCGCTATCTCAATAAAATACATAATTAGTAGTAACTTAAAATTACTCATTGAAATACCAATATAAAATTAAGCAACCCGATTGACACTTAATTTTATTGAGTAGATACAGGAAATTCAATTCTTTGAGGTGTAAATCGGGGGGGGGGAACGGGAAGGGGAAACAAGGCTGTGGATAACGAAATGGCCATGAAAAAGGCATTAACGTGCTCTTCGTTTGAAATGAGCAATTAAATTACATTTATATTTTTTCTGGTTAAGTGATAAACAAAATTTGTGCATTGTACTCAGATGGTTTTTACAATAATCTCCCGTAATATTTAAAGAGCTTATAATTAACATTCCACTACAATTTTATGAGTAATCTGTAACCAGGGTAGAACCCCCTCTTAATGGCATAATTTTCGTGTGCAAAAATTCGTTTCGGGGGGTAGTGTTTTTAAGGGGTACCACCAGCAGCTTTGAGGACACTTACAATCAACATCATCTTGCTTAATCCATTCCCTACAGCCACAGTCTTTAAAGTTAAACAATGTCACGTTGTGTAATTGAAGGGGATGTGTATCATATAATATCTTCAAGTAATGCCAGACAACAAAATCGCAAAAGGCAATGTTGTCTCCAGCCAGTAGTGCTTATTACCAATACAAATCTAAACACCGAAGATTTAATACCAATTGTGATATTTCCACTAGGAGCAATATACCTTTTCGTACTGCATTTTTTTAAAGGTGCTATTTCGTGATACTAGCACGTCGTACGTTCATTTTTTATTTGGTGCAATAGAATCCTCGCGACTCGTGTAAAGTATTTCCAAAACTGTTGTACGTTGTTATGATGTGTCTTTTGATGTTATGAGCAAATGTTTGTTATATCCCGGTGTCATATAGGGCCACGTAACAGTGGCGGAAATATCCAGGAATTTCCCTAACCTAAACCCTAAACCCTAAAACCCGAACCAAATCTTATTATTTTTTTCTCTTCACAAAAACATGTATACCAAAATAAAACATATATATTATGTACAAAGAGGAACTATTTGAGTATACAAATGATAAAGAGAATATGGATGTAAAGAAAACGATTATTCAAAAGTAATGACAAATACAGGGAGTCATAAAAAATACATTCAGGAAAGATTTTTCTTCAAAGGTTAAACGGTAGTTGTGCTTCAATGTTTGCTTTGGTTGTGTACAGGTAAACAGGCTTCAGAAGTTTTAGTTGGTGTCTTTCGGGTTTTGGGTTTTCAGAAACTAGTCAAATTTTGCGAGAGACCTAAAAATTCAGTTGGCCGATTTTCGCCATACAATGAGGAGAGACTGACCACCGACGTATACCATAACCATTATAGCAAAGACAATTCACACAGATGGTATCGATTTCTTCTCGACAAAAACCATATCACGTTTGAATAAAATGGTCTATTTTGTAAATAATTTAAGTAAAATATCTAACCAATTAAAATATTATTACCATTTTAACCATCAAGAGTCAGTTATTGAAAATCAACTCCATATCAATGTCTAAGTTCTATGAACAAATGAAAGGACTCAGAGATTTTGTTTTAATCTCTAGGTAATTATTTTGCCACAAATACAGTATACTCAGCGTCCATAAATTGCAAGAAGAAACAAAAGCTGAAATTTTCTGACTAATAAATACGGAATAAACCTTAAATTCATTATCGCACTGCTATTTTCAAGCGGATACAAAACTTCTATGGTTTCACTTTTGCTCCCAAGTTAGTTGTAGGTTTAAAACCATGAATCTGCTGCCAAAGTAAACTTGGTCTTACATCAGCTATCTTGAATTTATTATTTAGGAAATTGAACATTTTTTTATTTGCATTGTTCTTTTGTAATCTCTGGGATATTATTTTTATAATCCTTCGATTACTCTCCCACCTTCTATTGTTCTACATAATTTGGTGTTAAATGTTTGTACGCAAATCACTGCTGAAGACCATGTTACTTTATGAAAACGATGGCATCTTTGTTTGGCTCAAAATCGGCCAACAGGAAGGTGAAGTCTATCAGCAAAATAGCCTAACTTCGTATCCAAAGTCCAAATGACACCAAATAAAGTTTTCTGAAAGACTGTTTAATCCTTTTTAACATAGCAAAATTTGAGCAAAAACATTCTTAACTATTTTAATTATTGTTATCGAATGTAGGTTTTTTTTTACTCAAACTGTATATAAAAAAATACAAAACAGTATTTTGGCATACATGATGAATTTATTTGTGGGGGAGCTCATGCATTCATGATAGAAACAATCCCCCGAACAAAAAAAAATCCGAATATTTCCGCCACTGCAACGTACTTCACAGAAAAGACAAAGTTAAGAATTTCCTTCCAGCGTGATAAGGCACACGCACACACAATCTACTTGCGACAACTGAGCGAGTCAGAGATGATACACAATATCACTTTTAGGCAAGTCGGGGAATGAAGTTGTGGATCACGAAATTTCTCCTTCAATTAGGTTGGTCCTATATCCAATGTCGTTTGTTTTTCTCTTGATCCAAAAAGGTTGGACTCTTTTTACAGCATGCACTTGGTTTTTATTTAGGTCCTTTTGTACGCTATACATTAAAATCTTGAGGATTTCATAAGTTGGCTTGACTAAATCAAAAACACATGTTGATGTCTTTAATCATTTTGATCCCATTAACTTGTTTGAAATATGGACTACCGCACAACGCTCATGTACTGTTATTGGCAGACCCAAGTAACACAAACGAGTTAAGTCGACGTTGATTGGTTTCAGCACCCCCGGCGACGGATTTCAATCCCGGTCGACCGAGAATCTCGAGAGGGGTGTGGCCAAGTTGGTACCATATGGGAGACTTTGAAAATATTCGAAACATTTTTATTTTCCATCATGGCCATATTGCTGTATACATTAAGTAATTTTTTGCATTATCTGGGAACTTAAATAGCCATTAAGGAGATAATAGAACACCCTGTAGGTTGTTTACATGAATAGGACACAATACTTCTATAGTGTCAATGGGTGAATTTATGCGAGATTAGTTTACGGAAAACTCTGTAGTCAAACAAAGCTTTGGAATAAACCACTTGGTGGTTAATCTTTCCAACTAAGTGAAAATTTGTGTTGAAATTAAACGTCACCGTCCAGGGCGCCGTCTGCAACGTCCACAGTGTAGTGAATAAAGGAACGCACATTAGATTTCAGGAGGTCCGTGTATGTTTTAGTTGGTGTCACTTTCACACTTCTTACCTAACTATGCATTCATCATCATGTAATTGCTAAATTAGAAAATCAACAAAGCATCAACAATAATATTTTTGCATGTGTGTAGCAAGTATGTGTGCGTTTCTAATACTCCCTACAAGGGCTTAGACGGAAAGAACCTAATAATTATGGACAGAATCGGAAATTTTAGGTCATTCTGTCCGTCTGGATACTTTCTCCAACACGAAAGTGAAGGGATTCACATCTTTGAAAACTGCCGTTCTCTTTAGGTCAAGTTGCATTGCAAAAATCAATGATTAGATTTCTATATTAGACTTATCCTTCTCTTTAAAGCTATTCCTGGAATTGTTATTTTGACTCTTTTGATGAATTACTGGATATGTCTTTAATCCTCCCTAATATCTTGAAGCTTATAGTTCCTTCTAAATCGCCTATTTGCGTAAAAAAAATACACAAAACCGGGTTTCCACAGCAATGTAGATATGGCACCAAAGTTTTTTTATTGCCCTAAAGATAATTAGCCGGACCTCAAGACAACCGTTTATAGCGACAAACATACAATAGTCCAATCAGAGCTTCCTACCTCTGATCAAGGACACTACTCGACGAGCTAATGATCTGAAAATATTAACATGTAACAAACAACAGTTGGAAGTGGGCGTCCATGCCAATCCCGCCGAATGACAGATTCACTGCAAAGTAGGCGGGGCCAATCTCAAGCAATCCAGTCGACCGAAAGTAAATAAGAACGAGGGGGTATTATCGCTGATTGGCTGAGCGGATTCGGTCGCGTGATTTTTCCCGGCGACCGAGGGCTTTTCCCAATCGTCCGGTTCCATTCGAAATATTGAACCGCGTTGGCTAACCATACGGAACCCCTGCATGATCGCTTTCGAAAATACATTTTTCATGCAAAGTTAAATAGACAATTTCATATAAACACTGCTTACAGGTTTATGATAAACGGTATGAAAAAAAAATAAGGTGATGGTTTAGTTTCGTTTGCCTAAGTACATGTAAAAGTGTTCACAGAGAGTTTCGGTGTGTATTAAGCTGCGCTTGGGTGGTGTACAGGGGGTGTCCCCCGCCCGCGCGAAGAGCGGACCCTTGCAAGGGGGCAATCTACACGGAGCGAAGATCCAGATCCGATGCGAATCACCGAGGATCCAGAGCACAGATCCAGATCATGGGAGGGGACCGTTTATTACGAACTCCACACGGCGCAGTAAGTGCGAAAGTACAGCGCCCTTTCGAAGGGTAAAGTGTACGTATGTTACGCGTAACCTTGGTGATCGATGAATACTTTACGCGTAACTAAAAGTACGCAATTAAATGCAGCGACACTAACCAAGCGTGTACACACATGTAGCGCGTTGCAGATAGGATCAAGTTTGGCCGTTGACCGTGTAGACGCACAACTGGATACGAGATCGGGATCCGATCTGGATCCGATCGGATCTGCGCGCCGTGTAGATTGCCCCATGTAACTTTCCAAAAAACACATTTTCTTATGCAAATTGATAGAACCAATGTGAACTTGAGTGGTTCACTTTATAATTCGTCTATGATCAACAATCTTAAAATACTTCACGTTTCAAAACACCTTCTTATGTAAATTGCTAGGGAACAATTTGAATGTACAAGACTAAGTGGCTCACTTTTATAATTGCTTTAGTGCGATCAACTGGCGTTTTTTTTAAGATGTTTTTTTACGATTGTAAAACGCTTCTAGCTATTTAATGCTGAGGAACATATAGCCATTTTTAAGTGTTTTGTATAAAACATGTCATAAAAAAATAAATATCTAAGAATATTTAGATCCCTTAGAAAAAAAAAGTATTTCAATTGTATGACTTTCTGTCTTAGAATTACTTGGGATGTACCCTGAACTCGACCATGTTCATTGAACCGTGTAGTTTTTCTGACATAATCGTAATACTCATTTTTTACATAAATATCCCTGAAAGAAAGAAATCGCTTAAAAAGAAGCAGATATGGACATTTTAGGTACACCTTACCATTTTTATCCCATTTCCAATGGAGTCACACAGTAAACCACATTTGGTAAACGAATAGATACCTCCGGGCCCCATCCAGGAGGCAAGTTCTCACCGTTAATATTTAGAGTATGTTGATGTAGCAAAAAGTCCACTCCATGTAGGACGAACCCTGGTTCCTTTCTGAATATATATTTTTAATATTGTATGAACAAAAAAAAATTGTGCAAAATGATATGGATAAGAGGAACACTCCAGGGATCAAATAACATGTTTAAACAGATTTAAAAAAAAAAAAAAAAAAAAAACTTTTGAATTAAATATTGGCCACAAAACACTTGATCAGCTAAACTTTCATTGATCCATGACATGCTATGCTTTTAAAACAGAATTTAGATGAAACAGCTTAAAATTTGGGTAACAGTTGTTTCTTAACATATTGCACAAAGAAACCTGGTCTAAAGCCTCCTGTTAAATATGCTCTTGCGTGTCCAAAAGTCAAGTTTCAAAACGTTAGACTTCTTGAGCTGGCAAAGGAAATATTATAATTATGTCGTTGTCTTAGTTTTCAACGAGTCTTCCTTCAACGTTGTTACCATTGGACTGAAGAATTGTATTCAGCTTATGGCAGGGACAAGGTTTTAAAAGTTAAATTTAGAGAATAAAGTTATTGAAAAGAGATCTTTTTTCACTATCTGTACTAGGTGATAATTGACTCTGAATGTTACAATAGCTACAATTTAAAATTAATAATCTAATATAATTCATGCACTGAAATATATGGAATTCAATGAATCTGTATGCAAATTACTTTCGTGAAGCAAGGTCAGAAAGTTACTATGGCTACATCGAAAAAACATAATGGCGAATCTAATTTTCAATGGGTTTGTGTGAATCTATTCACAGTAATTTGTCAACACCTAATTCTTACTGGTGAGTTTAAAAATGGACTATAATGGTACAAGCTTAGTTCATTTCCCTGATTGAGTATTTTGCATGAAAGCAACCACTCACTTCGGTGTATTGAATGGAACATTCACGCATTCAGGTAAACAAAAAACAAACAATGTAAAAGGTAATAAAAAGTCCGGAGTGTTTTCACCAAAATTACTTCAGAAATTACCAAACCTATATTGATGAAAAAAACGATAATGTGTTTATTTCTAAAAAGTGTATTTTCCATATTAATTGTAGCATGAAAAAGAAAACATGGTGATTCGCCAGAGCCGTAGTGGTCGGCCGCCCGCGCATTTTAAGTTTTGAATCGTTAAAATTCCAGTTCGAAGAAAAAACCATAATGCAACGTGGCGTCAGCCTATTTTGTTTGTTTTGAGAAGTAATAATTTTCCTTATATAGTAACGACCCCTCTACATTTCGACTGTAGTTGGTGAGCTTTGGTGAAACCGTGTTCGCGTTGCACGGGAGGAAAAGTACAAAATTGGTCGAGCGGCGTCACCAAACCATGTCATCATTTCTCCAAATCGAAAAACACGGCCCTGCACTGAAAATCAGATCTACAATCCCTCTAGATACCGCGTAGCGCGGAAATTTCGAAATCCGGTTACAGAGTATTTGCCAACGTAAAAAAGTGTCATGTCGCATTGATTTTTTTCGACGAGGGTAGGGGAAGACGGGCCAATGATCCTCCATGGTAAAGCGGGTATAAGCCTAGGCCAACCAGGGGGGAGGGACATTTGATATTGTGTCCCCACCTCAAAAAAATGTGGGGGGACATGTCCCCCTCGTCCCCAAACCGGATTGACGCCCATGAATATGATAATTTGTAATGAATTTATGAAATGTGTGCTATCGCATAATATGTGTTCCTCTCATTGATAGGCCGACGCTCACACCAATTCCGATCCATTCTGGACAATATTTTTACTATGGCTTTTAAACCCATCCGGATCATTCTGGTATTTTTCTTTACCGATAGAACCCGACATTTATCCCGTATTCAATGTCAAACCCACTTGAGTCAAGCACACAAACCACAGCACATCGGTTACGATCATATAGCCAAGGCAATATTAATTTAATTAGAATAAATTAGTTAACTGGGATACGGTCACCAGTGTGAAGGTGACCCTAATGCAGCATATAGAACCCAAAAGTAAACATATTCTTAGCAAATCTGTGAAAAATTTTTACAGAAGCTGATTTCAGCTGATTTCAACTGATTTTGAGTTTTTGGATGGGTGTCAACATATTTACCAAAAAGTGAGTTATAGTAGGGGGTGGGGAAATGGAGAAATGTTTTTCGGGAGCAAAGGTCAATAACAGGGGTCAAATTTTGAAATTATCCAATACATGTGAAAAAAAAAAAGTATATCAAAGTTAATAGTTTAATCATAAGGATCCAAAAAGGTATAGTTTGTCTATCTGGGGCCAAAAGTTTTGGACGTTATAGGCTAAACACAGCACAAAAATCAATAAAAACGATCATTTTCGTTTTTTTGGGGGCAAATTTTCAAAATCTAATCCGATTGGATAAAATGGTGCAAATATAGATGGAGCTCATAGGTTAAAATAAGGAACAGTTTTGACTGTCTCAAATGCTTAGTTCCCAATGTAGGGGGCACCAAAGGTCAACACCCATTGCATTCAATGGAGCTTGGACCTTGTTTCCCCCATACTTCGGTAATTACAGCATTAAGATAACGCAAACTGTTCCTTATTTTTATCCTATGAGCTCCATCTACAATTTGCACCATTTTGGTCCAAATGGGATAGTAGTAATTTTCAAATTTGGACCCCTGTACAAAACTGACAATGATCCTTTTTTGATTTTGCTTGTTTTAAAGCCCATAACTCTAAAACTTTCGGCCGCCAGCAGATAGTACAAACTATATCTTTTTGGAATCATTATGATAAAACTATTAACTTGGTTACCTT